>CM066737.1:94923208-94945708 GCA_033961575.1 Aselliscus stoliczkanus | reverse complement strand
TTCTAATCCAGGCAAAAGATGATGCCAGCTTGACTGAAAGGACAGCAGGGGAATTTGTGAGAAGTGGTTGGATTGTGGATGCATCTTAATGTCAAAACTGATAGGATTTGTTACTCAGATCTCCCTCCCCCACCCCATGTTATTATATAGAATGAATGGTGGAGAAATTTCTTCCTATAGTCTGTTGATTCTGAATTGAATTCTAATATATTTAATTACTCACCTAAAAGTAAGTAATTTTCAAGGTAAATAAGTGTATGTATCATTATATCTTCCTAAGCACAGACTTAATGTTTGCTTGCCATACAAAAGACAGAAAGGTCTTGTGAGCCCACATGGCATAGCACTGTCTTTGCTTTTAATAGGCTTTGGGAGAAAAGATGACTTGTGCTTGCCTTTAAGCTCACAGTCTAGTGACGAGGCAAAACCCCTGGACCAGAGATTTCCCCCACCCAACACACACACACACACACACACACGGAGAGATCCCTTGAAAGTCATGAGAATCAAAGCTGGAATGAGCCACTGTCTTAGATGGGTATGTGTCCATCCATATGCAGGTGTGTCCAAGAGGTGGTAGGAAGTAAATAACAACTACTAGAGAAGCATTCCTCAGAGATATTGTGGGTTTGGTTCCAGACCACCGCAATAAAGCAAGTATTGCAATAAAGTGAGTCGTAATCTTTTTGCTGATGGCGGGTCTTGCCTTCTTTTAGATAAAATGCAACATCTGTGAAGCACAGTAAAGCAAAGCACAATAAAATGAGATGTGCCTGTACTAATTTTTAGTATAAACATGTACATAAGTGGTTGGAAAAGAAAAAGATGAGAGATTGCATAGCAAAGGTGTGTTGTGAGCTAGCACTGGAAAGACCAGTATGATAAAAATAGGTGGAGGTGAGGAAACAGAAGACACTCTCACGGGTCTCTTCTTAGTACCTCTACTTAGAAGCTAGAGGATTTGGTGCCTTCTCCTATTCTTTCCCTATTCAATCTATTTAGGCGATGGCTGTGATGTTAGGTTGACCAGTCTTAGGAAGTTATGTAGCTTATACTTTGAACCATTAAGTTGATGTCAGATCTTTAGAGCAAACTAACACACAATTTGATTAGCTACCAGACCCCAGTTTAGTGGTGTCAGGCTGTGCTCTTCTTTTTGGAGGATATAGATCAAAGAAAATCTTGAAATTAAATTATTGCGAGTTTGCCTCATATCTTATTCCTTGTTTTAATCCTTATACCTTGTCCTTCTACCAGTCTTCCCTCTTTTCCTCTCCATTTACACTCAGTTCTTCTGTAACACAATATATGTGTTTCTAAAAATCATGGAGTTATGTAAAATCACATAATAACCAAATAGTTTATGGGGAAAACACAGGAATTAAGGGCACAACACGCAAAAACTTCATGAGTGCCACATAATCAAGAATATAGGAACTGCATGGAAACAGTGGCATAATTTTACACATCTCAAATAGCTAAGAAATATATAAATACTACAATAAATATGGCACTTTACCTTGAAAAAGACCTGAAGTTTACTTGGGGAAGCAAACCTCAGAAGGGTTGCAGCTTGTGAATCATTGTGAGGTGGTGGAAGGATGGTTTTCTGAAATGGGAAAGGAAGTTGAAACAAACACCAGATGTGAGAGTGTAGCTCATAACACACTCAGTAAACTGAGGAAGCTGGTCAGTGTTTGAAGGGTGTGTGCATTTTATATATTCCTATGTGGCTTGCTTCAACTGGATGTAGTTTTTTGTATTCACCTAGTATTTCTTATAGACAAAATCTTGCAGAAGCAAACATAAATTTCACATCATGATCAAATTGTTCCTTGGTATAGCATTGGCATTGGAATAAATTCCCATTTTCAAAATAAGCATTATATGAAACCAACTATACCTTGTTTTACCTTGATGATTAATGAACACCTGAATTTCCCCCTACTTCAATGCTCTCTCCTCATCCTCATGATGTGCAAAGATACTCTTATTTTTACAAAGACTAGTTAGAACATCTGTCCCCCAGATAAACTTATTGAATATTGTCTATCTTCAGGGTCCTTGTCTGGGAAGTGGGAAGTAAAAACAGGTTTGAAGCCATGGGTTCTGCCTTTATACAACTTCAATACGAGGGACCAAGTGTAGATATCTGAAGCAAAACAGAAGTTCCTTACCATATATTATACAATTAATAAATCAGTGCTGAGGAGCTAGGGTAAAATGGAGTTACGAAAGTAAAACTTTCTAGAAGATATAAATTTTGATCCATATCTTAAAGTTGTGAACATGCATTAGAGAAGTAAAAGAAACTACTACTAACACCCAGAGAAAATTTGGAAATCTGCCAGGTTTTTTTTCTTTTTCTTCATTCTCTCATGCTTCAGCCCCCAAGTGATCTTATGATAGCAACAGAAGCTACAGTGGGAGTCACCAAGGGCCACAATTCCAAGGAAGGGAAAAATCAATCTCTCTCTTCCTGCCCCACTCCCAATAAGTAAGTGAAGAGCCAGCTTTCTCCTGGAAGACTGAAAAGAAGAGCTAGCTGCCGATAATGGAAAGGCTTCTGGAGATCACAGGCCGACATCCTCAGGGAAAGCTATCCCATAAAGTTCTTCATGAGCCCCTGGGCTCATCCCCCAATCTGGAAGGAAAGGATCTGAGCCCAATCAGCGTACCAAAGACTTCGAGAACTGAAGTAAAAGACCCCCACCCAGGACCCAGATGGATTACTGGGTGGTGCACACACAGGACAGCTTCAAAAAGCACTGCAACAGTTTGGAAAACTGAACTGACATCAGAGCCACAGCCCCCAGAAAGTGAGTTGGAACTCACAGCCCAAACTTCATGAAGTCAATTGCCTACTAAAACAAAGACATCAACATTTTTATAGGATTTAAACAAAACCCGTAAACTTATAATATACTGTTCAAAATGCCAAGGATACAATCTAAAATTACTTGGTATAAAAAGAGCCAGGAGTCTTCTGGTAAAATGGCGGAATAGACAGACGCTCTGCTAACTACCTCCCAGGATCACACCAAAATTACAAACAAATTATACAGCATTCAACCCTGGAGGTCCCCGGAACACTAGATGAACAGAACCACTAAATGAAGAACTTAAAGAGGAACCCGCGTTGGTACCCAGTTGGCACAGCAAAAAGACGAAAGAATAAAAAACAATGAAAATAGTTTAAGAGCCCTATGGGACAAGGTGAAACGCAACCACCTTAGACTCATAGGAATACCAGAAGGAGAAGAGAAGAAGCAAGGGGTCGAAAATGTATTTGAAAAAATAATGACTGAAAACTTCCCTACCCTGGTGAAGGAAATCAACATACATGCCCAGGAAGTGCAGAGGGTTCCAAACAAGCTGAACCCAAACAGGTCCACACCAAGACACATCATAGTTAAAATGGCAAAGGTTAAAGACAGAGACAGAATCCTAGAGGCTGCACGAGAAAGACAGCAGGTTACATACAAAGGAACTCCTGTTAGACTAACAGCTGACTTGTCTACAGAAACTGCAGGCCAGAAGGAAGTGGCAGGAGATACTCAAAAGTGACACAAAATAAAGGCCTACAACCAAGATTGCTCTACCCAGCACATCTATCAGTTAAAATTGAAGGAGAAATAAAGAGCTTCTCAGAAAAGAATAAGCTTAAGGAATTTATTACCACCAAGACAGCATTGCAAGAAATGTTAAAAGGGCTTTTTAAACAAAAGAAAGGGGTAAACAAGCTAACCCAGGAAGACAAGGAATACAAATAATAAAATGGCAACACATATACACCTATCAATAATCATTTTAAATGTGAATGGGCTAACTACTCCAATCAAAAGACAGAGAGTGGCTGAGTGGATAAGAAAATAGGACACATGTATATGCTGTTTACAGATGGAAAAAGATATTTCATGCAAATGGAAATGAGACAAAAAAAAGAGCTGGAGTACCAATGCTTGTTTTGGACAAAATAGACTTTAGAATGACTACGGTAAAAGACAAAGAAGAGCACTATAACCCTAATAAACATCTATGCACCCAACATAGGAGCTCCTATTTACATGTAACAGATTTTGACAGACATAAAAACAGAGATCAACAGTAACAGTATCATAGTAGGGGACTTCAGCACCCCATTGTCACCAATGGACAGACCTTTTAGACAGAAAATCAGCGCAGAAAGAGGGACCTTAAATGACACTTTAGACCAGCTGGACTTCGTTGATATTTTTGGAGCATTTCACCCTGAAAAAACAGAGTGTACATTCTTCTCAAGTACACATGGGACATTTTTCAAGTTAGACCACGTTAGGCCACAAAACAAGTCTCAGTAAATTTGAGAAGATTGAAGTCATATCAAGCAGATATAAAGGAAAAACTGATGGTTACTGGATGGGAGGGAGTGGGGAAGAGGGAGAGGGGGAAGGTTTTGGACAGCATAGGTGGGTGACTACAATGTTGCCGCAGGGATATGGGGGCAGTTGTGGGAATGTAATTGATAATGTTGTGAAGAGACTATTATGTTAAGTGAAATAAGTCAGTCTGAGGAAGACAAGTCCCATATGATCTCACTTATATGTGGAATCTCAAAAACTGAATGAACGATCAAAGTAAATAGACTCATAGATATAGAGGAAAAACTGAGGGTTGCTAGTTGGGGGTGTGTGGATAAGGGGTAAGGGGAAGGGATTAGACAGCATAAATAGACAACTACAATATTGCCACAGGGATATGAAACACAGTTCGGGGAATATAATAATGTAAAAATTTTGTGGCATGTCAGATAGTCACATGTCTTATTAGGGAGACCACTTCATTGATGGAGTAGAGGCTTGATCACTGCACTGTACACCTGAGGCTGATGTTGTATAATATAGTATGCCAACTGTAACTGAATATATAGATAGTCACGGGATGTGGAGTATACTGTGGAAGGGAATCAAAGGAATTGTAGAGGATATGTATGATATGGGGGGGGAGTGGGGTGGCAAACTGGGGGAGGGGTTGTCACTTTGAGGGGTAAAGAGTATAACTATTACATTGTGTTGTACACGTGAAACTAATTTTAAAAAAAGCCAGGAAAATCTCAACTTGCATGGGGAGAAAAAACAATCAAAGGTGGTCAATGCTGACATGACACCGTTGTTAGAATTATACAACAAAGACTTTCAACAACTATTACACAGTATTTTAACAGGAAATGATGAATTTTTTTTAAATAAAGGGGAAAATACAAAGTCTCATCAGAGAAATAAGAGAAATATAAACAGCCAAATAAACATATTAGAACCGAAAGATATTGTTATCAAAATTAAAAACTCACTGAGTGAGCTCAATAGTGCAATGGAGATGACAGAGGAAAGAGTCAGTAAACTTGAAGATAGATCAGTAGAAATTATCCAATCTGAAAAAGAGATAAAAAGACAGAAGAGAACAGAGCTTCAGGGGCCTTGTGGGATAGTAATAGAAAGTCTAATGTTCATGTCATTGAAGTCCCAAAGAAGAGGAGGAGCACCAGGCTAAAAAAAAAATTGAGTAAATGGGAAGACTTCCCAAGTTTGACAAAAGACATAAAATTACAGATTCAAAAAGCTCAGCAAGGAGGGCTAGCTGAGTGGCTCAGTTGGTTAAGAGCTCTCTCAAGCATGTGAGCTGAGCTCTGAGCAATGGTGGTTCGATGCCAGCCCAAGCTGAGTTGCCATTGCCAACAGGTGCCAGGATGGCTCAGCTAAAAAAAAGCTCAGCGAAGGGCTGGCCGAGTGGCTCAGTTGGTTAAGAGTTAGCTTGGAGCACGGGCTCTGAGCAACAGGGCCGCCAGTTTGATTCCCACATGGGCTGGTGAATGCTGCACCCGAGCTGAGGTGCCAACAGGTGGCAGGATAGCTCAGCTGGTGTAACAACAAGATTGCCTGTTCAATGGTGGGCTATGCCCACCCACAGCTAAGACTGAACTCGGCACCCTTGAGCTGAGCAGCCGCCCAAATGGCTCAGTGGATAGGGCATCCACTCTTAACAACAAGGCTGCCAGGTTCGACTCCTGCATGGGATGGTGGCTACACCCACCTGCAACTAAGACTGAACTTGGTACCTTGAGCAGAGCTGCCACCTGGATGGCTCAGAGGATAGAGCATGTGCTCTTAACAACAAGGCTGGTTTGACTCCTGCATGGGATGGTGGCTACGCCTTCCCGCAGTAAGACTGAACACAGCACCTTGAGCTTAGAGGCCACAAGCTGCCGATGGGAAGCCAGATGGCGACTGGCAACCTCCACAACGAAGATTTAAGAACAACAACTTGACTGGTCCCCTCCCATAATTCCCCAACACTGGTCCCCTCCCCGAATTTCCCAATAAAATCTTTAAAAAAAAGCTCAGCAAATCCCAAACAGGATAAACCCAAAGAAATCCACTCCCAGACACGTCATAATCAAACTGTTGGAAACAAGACAAAGAAAAAAAAATTTAAAGGTGTCAGAGAAAAATGATGTATTATAGGTGAAAAGGAGTCAAATGACAACACATTTCTTGTAAGAAACTATGGAGGCCAGAGGAAGTGGAACAATGTTTTTAAAGTGCTAACAGAATTATCATCTCACATTTTTATATCTAGCAAAAAACAAGTTCTTTAAGAATAAAGGTAAAATACATTTTCAGATGAGGGAGAACTTAGGAGAATTCATGGCCAGCAGACCTGCTCTGACAGAATTGCTGAAGGAACTTATTTAGACAGAAGGGAAATGACACCAGAAGGAAACTGGAAACACCAAGAATGAAAGAAGAACAAAATAAATGCTAAATATAGTAGACTTTTTCTTTTCTTGAGTTCTTTAATATGTATTTGATAGGTGAAAGCAAAATTTGTAGCATTCTCTGATAATATTTTTAGTGTATGCAGGTATAATATATGACAAGTTCAACATAAAAGGAGGGAAAGGGGACTTATATGGGTTTTTACATTCCATTGAAAGAGGTAAAATTTGGATTCTAACTTTTGTCATCCTTAACTATGAATGATATACAAAGAGACGTTGTCCCCGAAAAAAGCAATTAATTTAATTTAATAATAAAAAAATGTTCGAATAACCCCAAAGAGGGCAGGACATGGGTGAGAGGAAGGAAAAATGGAGGGAACAAAGAGAAAACAAATAATACACGATAGACCCAAATCCACATGTATCAATAACTATATTAAATGCAAATTGTCTAAATGTATTTACTGTCATGTGCCATGTAACATTTCAGTTAACAGTGGATCACATATATGATGGTGATCCCATAAAGTTATAGTGGAGCTGAATTTCCTGTAAGAAAGGGAAGGATATGTGGGTCAGGAGGAATTTTGTTTTATCTGGCAGGAGCAATATCTGTGGGCCTTGGCAATGGATTCCCTCTCACCCATAACACCTCAATTTTGAGTGTACACGTTATCTCCCAGTTCGTCATCCACTGACCTGTTCAGCACAGAGGAGCCTGTCCCCCAGTGCTACGTACTCAGAGGGCGCCACAGCCCTCCCAGGTCTAGCCTGATGCTCTTCAGGGGACATTGCTGTAAACTCTTCGTTGGGGACCTACGATCCTGGACAAGGACACAGGTCCACAGGACCTCCCTTAACAAGTACTAAGTGCCACTGCTAGAGAAAGCTTTCTGTGGTAGGGTGGAGCCAGCTCGTCCCTGTACTTTGGAAATATTTTCTGGTTGTAATGATGTAAAGCATAGGTAAGTTTTATTTCTTCCATCAGTTCAATGCCAGAGAGAGCCCTTTGTGTCAGACAGGGTCAGTAGAACCAAAAACAAATTTCCAAAGTCCCAATATTGAGTCCTCAGTTCTATACCCTCTCCATGTTGAATGCCCTCTGGTTTATGAATTCCGGAAAGTTCCTTAATCTGGCCACTGATCCGACACGCAATAGCCAAAACCACAATGCCATGACAGTCCCGTATGTTCCTTCAGTTCTCCATCTTGATTTCTTATTCCTGCTGGTCCTCAGGCCACCTTTCATTCCCACCTCACAGTCGCTAACTATTATGGTGAGTGGCCTCACCCAGCCAGTTCCTCCCCTATATGTCCAATCAGTCCAACTCATATCCCTGTTCATGGAGCAGCATCGATGACTTTGATGTTCTGTTTCTGACCCTGTCAGAAGGAAGCACGGGGCGGGCTTGTGGGACAGCGTTTAGAAATTCTACAGCAGTGTTCCATAATGTCCTGGGGCCACTCACCACTCACTCAATGACTCATCCAAAACAACTTCCAGTCCTGTAAGCTCTATTTGGGCCAAGTGCCCTATACCGGTGTAGCATTTTTATCATTTATACCATATTTTTACCATACGTTTTCTATGGTTAGATATACAAATACTTACCATTGTGTTACATTTGCCTACAGTATTTGGTAGAGGAACATGCTGTGCAGGTTTATAGCCGAGGAGCAATAGGCTAGACCATGCAGCCTGGGTGTATAGTAGGTCCTACCATCTAGGTTTGTGTAAGTGTACTCTATGATGTTCACACAATGACAAAATCACCTAACAATTTGTTACTCAGAATGTATCCCTGTCATTAAGCAACACGTGACTGTATACCAGTTAAATCAGAATGGATTTTTTTTTAATAATGCAGCTATAAAGTGTCTTCAAGAACCTTACTGCAGGGCCAGCCGAGTGGCGCATTGGTTAACAGCTGGTTTGCGATGCCAGCGGCCCTGGTTCAGATTCCACATATGAGGGCCAGTGACACTGCTCTCTACAGCTAAGATAGTAAACAACAGCTCCACCTGGAGCTGGGCTGCTCGAGCCCCAGTGACGGTCTAGGCTGCAGTCCCTGCTGCACTGGGCTGCCATACGCTACAGTGAGTGGCCGGCAGCCAGCGTGAGTGGCTGGCAACCAGCGTGAGCTGCCAGTAGCCGTGGTGAGCGACCACCCAGAGGCCGGTAACCGATCTGCCTTATCTGGGAAGAGTGCAATGATGATACCAACATGGGCCAGTGAAGCAACGTCCTCTGCAACTAAACTGAAGAACAAAAAGACAGCAACTTGTCTGTTCCTCTTCCCCGATTCCCCAACGCTGTTCCCCTCCCCCAATTCCCCAATAAAATCTTTAAAAACAAACAAACAAAAAAAAAACCTCACTGCAAATATAATGATATAGGTAGGTTAAAAATAGAAAATGGCAAAAGGTATACTATGTAAACACTAATCAAAAGGAAGTTAGATTGGCTATATTGATAGCAGAAAATTAGACTTCAGAGCAAAGAAAATTACTAAGGATAAAGAGGGACTTTACATAATGATAAAAGAGCTAATTCACTAGGAAGAGATAACAATCCAAAATGTGTATCCACCTAACAACAGTGCTTCAAAATACCTGAAGCAAAAACTGGCATAACTGAAAGGAGAAATAGACAATCCATAATTATACTTGGCAACTTTAACACTCCTCTCTCAGTAATTGATAGAAATATTGGACAGAAAATCAGCAAGCATATAGAAGAACTGACAGCCAACTGGATCTAATTGATATTTATAGAACACTCCACCCAACAATAGCATGGAACATTTAACAAGATACTCTATATTCTGAGCCATAAAAGGAACCTTAATGAATTTTAAAGAATTGAAATCATGCAAAGTATATTGTATCGTTTCTCTTTTTACTTTTGTTAGCCTTGTTAGAATTTATCAATTCTGACAAAGGTATAAAGATACAAATTAGCAATATCCAGAATGCTAGACTTCCATAGATTTTAATAGGATAAGAAAGGCAACTGCACATATTTGACAGCATAGAGGTAGTAGACCAGTTCCTCAAAAATCGCAATCTATAAAAATTCATCCAAGATGAAATAGATAACCTCAATAGTCCTGTAATCTGTTAAAGAAATTGAATTCATAATTAAAAAGAATAAAGCTGGAGGAATCAGTACCTAAATTTAAGACTTATAATAAAGTTACAGTAATCATGACAGTGTGGAATTGGCAAAAGGATAGACACTTAGACCAGTGGAAAAGAAAGAATAAACTCACACAGTGTGGTCATTTGATTTTTGACAAAGATGCAAAAACAATTTAATGGAGAATGAATAGTCCTTTTAACAAGTGGTGTTGGAAAAATTGGACATCCATATGCTGAAAAAAAATTAACTTTGACCTAAAGCTCTCTTACTGCCTACAAAAAATAAAATGTATCACAACACAGGTCTAGATGTAAAACTATAAAATGTTAAGAAGTAATATGTAAAAGAAAATCTTTATAACCTAGGGTTTAGGCAAAGAGTTCTTAGACATGAGATCAAAATCTTGATACATAAAAGGGAAACAATTGCCTGTACTTCATCAATGTAAAAACCTTTGCTTTGCAAAAAGACATTTAATGTAAGGGAAAGAAATAACAAGGCACTAACTTGGAGAAAATATTTACAAATCACATATCCTACAAAGGACCTCAAAACTCAATAGTAAAAATAGCAAGCAATCCAATTTAAAAATAAACAAAAAACTTGAACAGATTCTTCACCAAAGAAGACATAAGAATGAGAAATAAGCATGTGAAAAGTTGTTTGACATCACTAGCATCAGGAAAATGCAAATTGAAACCATGCAAGATACTGCTCCACACCTATTGGAATGGCTAAAATACAAAATACTGACAATACCAAGTGCTTGAGGGGATGTGGAGCAACAGGAACCATCATGTGTTGCTGGTGGGAACATAAAATGGTGCAACCAGTCTGGGGAAAAGTTTGGCAGTTCCTTCTAAAGAGCCATATACACTTAGCATATGACCTAGAAATTCTTTTGGGTACTTACCCTAGAGAAATGAATACCTATGCTCATACAAAAACTTGTACACAAATATTATAAGCAGCTGAATTCATAATAGCCCAAAACTGAAAACAACTCACCCTTCAAAGGCTGGAAAAATGAATAAACTGTGGTACTTTCATACTATGGACTACTGGTACACCCAGCAACTTGGGTGGATCTCAGAGGCATCGTGCTGAGTGAAAGAAGCCACGCTCAAAAGATGATGTACTGTGTAATTCCCTATTTACGGCATTCTCAAAATGACAGAACTATAACGATGGAGGACCGATCAGTGCTTGTCTTGGACAGAGAATGGTGTGAATACAAAGGGGCAGCACAAAGGACTTTGGAAGGTGATGGAACCTACACTGTATCCTACTTCTCGTGGGTGTTCCATGTGTCAAAAGTCACAGAACTCCTCTCTCAAGTGAATTTTACAGTGATCATTTTTAAAGTAAAAATTAAAGAACAATCAGATTTCTGTGGCCTGGTGATAAGAAGATAGAACTGCTTCAAGGATTCATCTCTTCAAATAAAAGGGTATATTTGGAGACACAGAGCAAAAGTTACTCCATTTACACAAAGATATTATATGAGTCAAATGCCCAACTCGGAGGTCACCATAACGTAAGTCCCCAAGCTGCCAAGCTGAAAACAAAGCACACCTTCATAGATGTGTCATTGGGAGCCCCTGCTAAGCTTTGTACACCAGCTAAGGAATCTAATACACCAAGGGGAAAGTATCCAATTGTGACAAAAATCTCTTTTGAGGAATAAAACATTGATATTCTCATGGCTAAAGTCAAAACAAAGGCAGGTCTTTCCAAAGCCTAGCTTCAGAAATGGATGGAAAAATTGGGGGCATCAGAGTGTCAGGCCATTCTTGCAAGTTCTAACCATCTACATAAGAATGTAAAGCCTTGAAAACATGACTCTTTTTGAATAGGAAAATCTGGATTTTGGAGCAGTGTGGGGTTTTTTTGTTGTTTGTGTTTTGTTTTGTTTTTGACAACAGTTGAGTTCAGGAAGCTCTATGCTGGTTTGTGCAATATAGGCATCTATTTGCTTAGAGTTGCCATTCTTATTTATTGTGAAGGAATGTGGCGTCTTAGAGAATGAGAGAATCGCAGCCCTGATTTGTTTTCTCTGTCTCACCATAGCCAGCATTCTGGAACCCCTTTCGTACATATTCCTTTCGGTTAAAGGTGATCATTTAAAAACTAACAGACTACAAACCAACAAAAAGCAAGTTTCCAAATTTTTGCAATAATTATTGAAAATGTAAATTAGCTTCAATCATGTTCCTTTTGTTCTCCCGGTTGAACATAACTGGTTAAGGGTATTTTCATTCACAGCCATTAAACGGTGTATGTGAGCAAGTGAAGTGGATTCTGGCGGACGCATTGGTGGGTGGGACCTCCTACAGGCCCATGGATGACTGAAGGCTCAAGCTGCCTCCCACAGCTCCTGCCCACCTATGCTAGCTCTGAAGGGGAGCAGTGTTCCAATAAAGATATTTTCCTTCCTTTTATGTTATTGTATAATGGTTGTGATTGTACGCCATTTCATACTAGGCTTAGCAAATTCACATCTTCATCTTCAGCAGTTTACCTATTTCATTTCCTCCCAAAACTAACAGGCCTACTTGGAGAGCACAGGGCTCCAGCTCCTACATTCTGGGCATAGCTCATGTGATGGTGCTAGCATTAAAAAGTGTTGAGGGAGGCAGCCGAGTGGCACAGTGGTCAAGAGCTGGCTTGGGACGCCAGCGACCCCGGTTCGGATCCCACATATGAAAGCCGAAAGCCAGTGACACTGCCCTCTACAGCTAAGATGGTGAACAGCTCCACCTGGAGCTGGGCTGCTGTGAGTCCCTGGGACGGCATAGCTGCAGCCCCTGCTGCAGTGGGCTGCCATAGGCTACAGTGAGTGGCCGGCAGCCAGCGTGAGCGGCCGGCAGTCAGTGTGAGCTGCCAAGAGCCGCTGTGAGCGGCCGTCCGTCCAGAGGCCGGCGACCGCTCTGCCTCACCTGAGAAGAGTGCAATGATGATACCAACATGGGCCAGTGAAGTAACGTACTCCGCAACTAGACTGAAGCAACTTGTCTGTTCCCCTTCCCTGGTTCCCCTCTCCCCAATTCCCCAATAAAAATCTTTAAAAAAAAAAGAGTGCAAGCTGAGTTCTGAGCAAGAGCAGTTCGATGCCCAGCCCGAGCTGAGCTGCCAACAGGTGGCACAATGGCTCAACTAAAAAAAAATGGTCTCTTAAATATGTTGAGGGTGGAATGAAGCCTATCCCAGGAGCCTGAGGACAATTTTTAAAAGGGGAGAGAGGAAGAGCCAGCTGAGTGGCTCAATTGGTTAAGAGCTCGCTCAAGAGTATAAGCTGAGCTCTGAGCAACGGCGGTTCGATGCCAGCCTGAGCTGAGTTGCCATTGAGCTGCCAACAGGTGGCAGGATGGCTCACCAAAAAAATAAAAGGGGAGGGGAGAGGACAAAAAATTAAAAATAGAACTGTCATACGATCCAGCAATTCCACTTTTGGGCATTTATCTGAAGATGAAAACACTGATTTGAAAAGATACATACACCCCTGTGTTCATTGCAGTATTATTCACAGTGGCCAAGACATGGAAGTGCCCTAGGTGTTTATCAATGGACGAGTGGATAAGGAAGATGGGGCGCATGTAGAATGGAAAACTACTCAGCCATTAAAAGGAATGAGATCTTGCCATTTGCACCTATATGGACGGATCTAGAGGGTATTAACACTAAGTGAAACAAGTCAGACAGAAAGATGGAAACTGTGATCTCACTTACATGTGGAATCTACAAAACAAATGAACAAACAAAACAAAATAGAAACAGACTCATAGACACAGAGAACAAACTGATGGTTGCCAGAAGGGAGGAGTGGGGGGAGATGAGTGAAAAAGGTGAAGGGGGATTAAGAAGTACAAACTGTCCCTAAGTCAAGGGGATGTAATGTAAAGCACAGGGAATAGAGTCAATAATATCCTAATAACTGTACAGGGACACGTGATCTCTAGACTTATTGTGGTGATCACTTTGTAAGGTATATGAATGTCTAATCACTATGTTGTACACCTGAAACTGACAGCATTGTAAGTCAACTATAATTTGATTTCAAAGGGGGTTAGAGAGCCATAGTGGGATATGTTATTAAAGGGCTTCCCTTGCTTTGAAACCTAGAGGTATAGAGCCTGGGCAGTTTTTTTGTTTGTTTGTTTCTGTTTTTCTGATATTTCCATTTATAATTTCTTAAATCTCAAAGCTTTTCAAAAAAAGTTACAGAAAATTACTGTTGTCTTTTAGGCAGAAGTAGTCGATAGAGAACACAGGCATGGCTGGGCCTTTTATTTCATGGAAAGTCCGTTACTTTGTGTTTTGTTTGTTATAACACCTCCCTGTAGAACAGTTTGCTTTCCTACGGAATACAGAAGGCAGCATAGGTAAGCTTTCAGTAGAAAAGACCCGGTCTTGAATACAAGCAAGCCTAGTTTCTAATTAAACAAGTGTCTGATATTGTAATTTCTATTGCACTGTAAAAAGAAAGGTTGAAGAGCAGCACAACCAGCTTTTGCTGGCTGTATTTGCTATGCAAGTAACACTGGCAAATCAGAAGAATTGAGACAAGGAATTAGTGAATTACACGTGCATGGACGTTAATACCCTTTCTTTTATTAACCGTTGTTTTTTTTTCATTGTTTATCAAAATTAATTTGCTTACATTTGAAACGTATACCAACAGTGACTTGTTACTAAATAACTTCTAGTACAAAACATCATGGAGGAAACATCTGCTAGCATGAGTCTTTGGATGTGTAATGGGCTTCAGTAACTAAGTCATGTTAATAGCTACTTGAAATTGCCTATAGACAGTGTAAACCATTGGACTCGACTACATGATGTCTCAGTAAGAGAATTTCTTCTTATCTTGTGTTATGATGATGGCTGCTTAGGATAAGGAGTCTGCGGCCTTAGAGCCTAGCAGCCATGTTGGAGCTAAGATATATGGACTTATTTCATTGACTGAGCTGGCTAGAACAGGTTAACAGCCAAACGTGGTCTGACCAGTAGAACTGAAGAGTAACAAGAACTGAATCTTAACTAATGAGATAAGAGATCATGGAAGGCATAAATGTGAAATCTACTCACGCCAACTGTATTTCTCTCTTCTATCATGCCATCAATTATAAGACACACCCCGATTTAGTAACCGGTTCTGGGAAAAGGAAGTCATTAGCAAGGACCACAGTTATAAGATAAATCTTTGTTTCAGAAACATTAAAATACGATGATAGGTGTTTTAGAATCAAGGCAACGGTTTTACAGAGCATTACACTTAAATAATAGCTGAGGTGAGTGGCATGCTTCCTGTGGCCAGACAGTGCTCTTGTGCCAAACACTATATGCATTATCCTATTTAATCTTCGCAACACTCTCATGGGTATTTGACAGATAGGGAAACTGAGGCTTGGAGAGGCTAAGTGACTCAGCCAGAGACTCCGTCTACCGTACATTTCAGAACCAGGATTTGAAGCAGTATCTGCCCAACTCCAGAAGCCACACAGTTAACCACTGTTTCATATATTTCCCCTTTATCATTAATGTAAAACCTTATACCAAAAAGAAAGATTAAGAACAGTCATCAAAGTCCTGTCCAAAATCTACCTCTTCATTTTATTTATTTTTTTATGTTATTTATTTTTATTTTTATTTTTTTTAGCTGAGCCATCCTGCCACCTGTTGGCAGCACAACAGCAACTCAGCTCGGGCTGGCCTCGAACAGCTGTTGCTCAGAGCTCAGCCCTCAACAAAATCTACCTCTTGACTTTCTGTTAAAGTGATACCTGAATTAATCCAGCAGAAACAAACAGAAAACACCACCTCTTGAATATTTCTCAGCATCGTTTTTAAAGTTTATTGTTATGTATGTGCGTCTATGATATTCTATGAAGCTATTCATCACTTGAAAATTATATTCATAACTAATTTCTGTATTAGCTTATAAAGTATAATATAGCCTCATTATAGACTGGCATATAAAGACACTAGAACAAAACAAAGACTGTAGAAATTCTTTAAGGGTTTGTTGTAGCCAAATATAAACAACAAAAAAAGACTTAAAGCAAACATACACTACCTACTGTTTCAGGCACTGTTGTAAGCATTTTTGTACTTAAATTTCTTTTTTTTTATGGTTTTATTGGGGAATTGGGGGAGGGGAACATTGTGTTTTTCCAGGATCCATCAACTCCAAGTCAAGTTGTTGTCCTTCAATCTTAGTTGTGGAGGGTGCAGCTCACCTCCAAGTCCAATCACCACTTTCAATCTAGTTGTGGGGGGAGGAGGGAGTGCAGCCCACCATCCCCTGTGGGAATCGAACTGGCAATCTTGTTTTTAAGAGCACACACTCTCAACCAGCTGAGCCATCCAGCCGTCCTTTGGCATCTCAGCAGCAGCTCAGCTTGGGCACAATTTAGTGGCCCATGTGGGAGTCGAACCGGTGACCCTGTTGCTCAGAGCTCGTGCTCTAACCAACTAAGCCACCCGGCCAGCCTGTACTTAAATTCTTAATCTGCATCATAATTCTCTGAGGCACTGTTGTCATCCCTGTTTTATAGATGAAGAAACACTTGTTAGATGCCTGGCCCAAGATCACATATCTGCTAAGGGATAGAGGCAGAATTTGAACCCAGTCTGGTTCCCAATTCTGTGCTCTTAACAACCGCACTATCCTTGCCTCATTTCATATTTTTACGTTTAATAGTTTAAAGTACCTTGACTTTACTTAGCCCCTTTCATCTAAAGAGTTTATGCTGCTGGCCGCCTCATCTTCCCTATGCAAGAATCTTGGGAGTCCTGAGATGTTTACTATATAATCCCTGTCCTCAAAGAGATCTCAGTACCTTAAACAGAACTGAAATACTAGCCACAAAGACATTCAAAGTGAGGCAATATTTTGTCCTATTTCAAGCTATTGGAGAGGTAGCAATTAATTCTTTATTTCCTTATAATAGTTGGTACTGAAGACTTACCATCCCATCTTGTGTTTTTTTATCAGTTATTTACATCCTCAGTGACTTTCTTTTTTCTCTTTTTTAAGTAAAACTTATTCTGGTGACATGCTTAGTAAAACTACATAGGTTTCAGCTGTACGATTCTATAATACACCATGTGTACATCGGTGACATTTCTTTAGAACTATGAGAGTATGTTGTTTGGCCTTGGCATTTGAATGAAGTGCACTGAAATTTAAAAAGAAAAAAAAAGTCAAATTCTTGCAAGTACCTGTTTGGTTTACTTCAGGAAACTTCTCAAAGGCAAGTGTTCATAGCTAATGCACAGTTACAATAGTCACTAACAAGTACTTAGCACTCGCTTTACACCAAGTACTAGAATAAGTGTTTCGTACATACTAGCTCATTGAGTCCTCATAACAGAGCCTTGAGATGGGTTTTTTCCCCCTATTTACAAATGACAGGAGAGGTTACTTGGCCTCTCAGAGCCTCAGATTTTTTCATCTGTAAAGCAGAAAAGGGAAGCTTCTTTATATTCCAATAGGAATTTTCTAAGTCCAAATGCAAAATTTCTCAAGTATATGCACAGAGGTCTATGTGGATCATAAAGTTTACTTCTAAGAATTCAAATTTTGACATCTTTCCAGTCAAAGGCACAGTTTCTAAAAGGTGATTCTCAGAATGAAGGTGAACAAAAATTATAAATTTAAATTGCCACAGTTAGGCATGGGGTCCCCAGTGCAACAGTGACACACATTGGAAAGCATTGTATTTGGCGTAGTCAGTCTCTCCTTGCAGCCTCCTCTTTTAGCCTCCAGGCCAGTGTTCTTTGCTTGGGCCCTGCGCTTCAGACACTGTGCCTGACAGTCACTATCCCCGAAGTGTGGCATCACCATAGCCTAACTGTGTGAGTGAGGGACCAGGTGCCGATGGATGGACTGCTTCTCTGGTACACTAAGCAAGTATTTCAGGTTGAAAGCTAGCACAAAAGAACCGATTAGCACACAAAATGACATAGTTGAAAGTGCATGAATGAAAAGTGGCATATTAAAAAGATCAAGGGGCTCAGACCCTGAAAACCTGGGATCAAGTCTTGGCTCTGCCACTTAGTAGCTGCATGACCCGGGGCATGTCCTATAACCCCTTTGAGTCTCAGCTTTCTTATCTGTAAAATGAGGATAATCAGAATAGCTAGTTCATTCATTGAAGATCAAATGGGAGAAAACATAATGCAAGC
The DNA here is from genome assembly GCA_033961575.1 of Aselliscus stoliczkanus. Taxonomy (NCBI): domain Eukaryota; kingdom Metazoa; phylum Chordata; class Mammalia; order Chiroptera; family Hipposideridae; genus Aselliscus; species Aselliscus stoliczkanus. The sequence goes on along the minus strand of CM066737.1, from coordinate 94,927,619 downwards.
GAGATCTGCAAACTGGAAAATGTCAAATGGATATTAATACCTCATGCTAAACTTGCTTAAGCCTCTCCTTTGGCATTGTGTGATTTAACACATATGTAGCATTCAAGGAATCTCTTGTCAGTTTTAAATAGCTAGTATATACGGCCTTTAAAATTTTTACCTCAATCCTACACCAGCATTTCATGCCAAGATACGAGATGTCGTTTGGCAATAAAAATCTGTACCTTTCTTGACTCTAGCTATGAACTGTCATTCTAATTTTGACTCCACCAGTTTTTCTAAGAGGCTTTCAAACGACCATAACTACCCCATTTACTGACCAGGTCTGGGATTATGAACAGATGACTTCATCTCGATGAGCTCTGTAAAATAAGGAAACTAATTCTATTCCCCCTACCTGACAGAGCTGTTGTGAGGATCGAACACTTTGGAAAGCTTAACATACTATATATAAGTGCAAGGGACACGAGTAAAAAATGAGTGCAATCATTCATACCTTGATGTAGCATCAGAAATAAAAGACAAGTAATTCTTTTAGAAAATGGAAGGTAAACATGCCATTAAAAACTTAGAGTGGTTGATGCAAGGAGTGGGTGGATGGAAATACCCACATGTGACTCGTACAGTATTGGAGGAGATACACCCGTATTAGATGATAGGCTCCTGCAATCTTACACTGTTTCTGTCATTCTCCAGTGTGGCCCAAAGCAGCTAGAACAGTGCCTGGAATTTGGTAGATGCTCAGTTTGTTGGCTGAATGGACAGTAGTCCTGATGAGTACGAGACACTAGTGGTGTAAATGTAGGCTGACCTCCGTTAACTTCCTGTGGCCTGTATCAACCATGACAACCTTGTCCCAGTTTTCCACCTGAGGCAGAACTTGTTCTAAGATGTCTCTAACCCAGAGTTCACTGTAACTAACATCCAAGCCAAGTTATAAGGTTAAGTTCTCATTCTAAATGTTATATCTTTTTATTTACAGGAGCTACATACATTTATTTTAGTAACTGTCGATTCTATTCATCATAGGCCCTTAGGAATCAGTTATCAGGATATTAGAAAGCTGACCAAACATTCTAGACTTCAATTTTGGGTGGGGTAGGTGGGAAGTGGTAGAGAATTTTTGTTTTGACAAGATATGAAGTGTAATCAAAAATTAGGGTGAATGTTTAAATTTAAAAATTGTATTACAGTAAAAGACACATTGCCATTAATCTCCCTTCAAAATACTCCCCTCACTTCAAACACACTTATCCCATGGTTCTTGCCACTTTCTAAAGCAGTTCTGGAAGTCCTCTTTCGTGAGTGTCTTTACTTCACCCTCCATCATGATAACACTCTGTGATACACATCACTTCTGGTACAGTCCTGGAAAAACACACTGTTCCCCAATAAAATTTCTTAAAAGAAATTATGGTGTGCCCTCATCCACCTTATTCACTGGATCTGGCACGGTCCGAGTTCTGGCTCTTCCCCAAAGTTAAAATGACCATGAAAGGGAAACATTTTGAATCGATTCAGGACGTGGAGGCAGCCACGACAGCACAACTAAAGACACTCACGAAAGAGGACTTCCAGAACTGCTTCAGAAAGTGGCAAGGATGGTGGGATGTGTTCAAAGGGAGGGGGAGTATTTTAAAGGGGATTAATGGCAGTGTGTCTTTTACTGTAATTTTTTCAATTTAAACATTCACTGTGGTTTTTTATCACAACTCATATTTTTTTTAAAAAGAAATACTTTTGAAGGGAGGGCAGTGAATTCAAGGTAGACTCCTAGAATACTCCTCAGTCCCATTGAAGACCTCATGGCCAATATTTGGGTACTTCACCATCTGCAGTGTTAAAGCCAGCCCTCTCTCCTAAGATGGAAATTGCCATGTGCAGAGTGACTTGATGGAAAATGGTGTACATTCTATATAATCTTCTAACAGCAGAATGCGACCAGTGGCACTTCCCCTAAAAAAAATAAATTACCCGAAATTTGCAGCACATTCATATTCAATTTCATCACAGCAGATGCTCATTAGTATGTTGTTATTAATTGGTATTCACTTTAGGTTTTGTTTAAAATGAAGATAATAATTAGGTTTTAATTACTGCATCATTCGTGGGGGGGGGGTTGTCTGTGGGGAGAGGGAAAGAGTGAAATGCCTCTTAAAGCACTGAAATATTTCCTGATGCTTATTCAGCAACGTGTGTTGCCAAAGACTTTGAAAAATAATTTCGTTTTATAAAAAAATAGGACTGGGATTCTGAAACAAAGAAATTGTTGTGTGTGTGTGTGTGTTTTAAGCCTATCGTTATCAAAAACTTGCTGTAAATGGTCTACTTGATGGACATACTGAATCAGATGGTAATGTGCACTACCATTCTTTCTAATCCAATTACCAAAAAGACTTATTGGAAAAGTAACCCTCACAAGTGGCTGATTAATGAAGTGGTGGCAATGTTTTGTATTAAAACTAATTGAAGTAATCCAAATAAGTTATTTATGTAGCCTATGGAAATAATTTCCTTTGCAAAGAAGTACAGTGGAGTTGGCAAACCAGTATTTTTTTCACCCACGGTTGTTCCATATTTGCAAAATAGCTAAGTTAATATCGATATTCAAATAAAATGGGCAGACAGCTAAGTGATTTAATTGAGTGGCAAGGAAAACAAGAAAGCTTATCTCAATCTTTTCATAATCAAGACTAATAATTTATATAAGGTCTAAAGGTGTATGGAAATTGAGGGGTACTAAAATTCTAAAGGCATATCTTTATTAAAACACTAGAAGTAGCGATTTTTAATACATCCATAGAAAGGGGGCATTCACATTCAGGAGTTGAAACATATGCCTTGGACAAAGCTTTCTAGAACACCTATCATGGGTGTGGCATTGGGTTTTTCAACTATGTATAAATCTAACTCTCTGAAAGCTTACAGTCTAGCTGGGGAAAGTAGAGGATCTGTCATGTATCCACTGTGTACTGGGTGCCAGTCATGGTGGTGGGTGCTTTCCATATGACATCTCTATCTTTATGACATTCCTGAGAGGTTTATTAGCCTCATTTCACTGATGAAGAAATTGAGGTGTGAACAAGTTAAACAGTGTGTCCAAGGTCACCCAGACCTTTAAGTGGTAGAACTGACTTTTAAACCAGATTCAGTCTGACCCCAAAGACAGTCTGCCACGGGGAGATACATACAGGAAACATCAGAAATCATTTCAAAGGACTAGTGTTACGTCATTAGGCAAAATGTTGAGCTTCAGTGAGAGGTGGGAGACAGGCTCTGTGAATCCCTTCCTTCCAGAGACATTCACTGAGGGCTAACTGCACACCTGGCTCTGGCCTAGGCACCTGCAGTGCAGAGGGGAATACACATGGTCCATGTCCTCAGAAGCTCACATCCTGGGAGGTGCCAGGGCGATCAAACCGTGAGGGCGACCTGAAGTGTGATCTCTGGGCTGGAAGGATGTGGTGAACCATGGCGACTCAGAGGAGAAGCAACTGGGTCTGTCAGGTGGAAAGTGAGCAAGCTGAAGCATGGAGGCATGAAAGGCTACCTGGAAACTGATAGATGTGAGGTCTGCTGAGCTGAGTTGGATGTTTCAGCAAGGCTGGAAGGGTAGGCCTGGAAGGAGGAGCGGAATTGCTTGGGCTAGAACGCAGGCGACGGAAGGAGCACACGGTCTGTCCTCCTGGAGCAGATTGTAGAGAGCGGGGCAAGTATGCGGTCAGGCTGGTGGTTGAGGGGCATGTGGAGAAATCTTGAGAGCAGGCCTTGAAGTGTTGGGACTCTATCCAGTAGGTGATAGGGTGCTGGTGGGGATTTTTCAGCAAAGGCAGTTTTCCATTCCTAGACATGTACCTCATGGTCTCTGTCAATGCTGCAGGGTTTAGAGTTCTGAGTCGGCTTCATGCTGTCATGCCGAGAGTCAATTCTGTCACCTTTTGCAAAGTAATGAGGTTTAATACACTGTTATTGTACTTTAAAGTTATAGTCCATGCTGGTTTATTTGTACCCATAGCAGTAGAAGAATGATGTTCAATGCTCAAAAAATACTTTGGGGACAGCCCATTTTCCTTCCTGATTAGATATCGTTCGGGCTTACACCAAATGAATTTCCTTTCTATGAATTACACTGGTTGATGTTAGAAGACAGGCCTTTCATGTTCTAGGTGGTACGAGCAAGATAACTTGAGTTTAAGATTTGGCTGTGGATAGTATCTAGGGTCCTGAGCCCAACTCTTCAAACCTCAAGGAATTTAAATCAGCAGCAAGTTATGTTTATTTTCAAATTGATAAAGTGGTAGTTTTAGCTAAGTTCTGCTCTGTCCCTACAAATGGCGGGGTGGAGAGAGGAGACTGGTTACATCACCTTATAAAAATCTTAGAAAGCTAAAGGACTGCGTATTGTCAAACT
>CM066737.1:94860708-94918208 GCA_033961575.1 Aselliscus stoliczkanus | reverse complement strand
AAAAATCACATTGACAACTTTTCTATACCTGTAAAAATCAAACAGGCAAATTTACATATTTTTCTTATTAGCTACCTACAGAGTGTTTATGTTGTTTGTCAGTGAATATCAATTGAACATTTTGTTGGTCGGTGTTAGGGCTGGAGGCAAACCTCGAGGGCATAGAGAAAGCTACAAATGCTGCTGGATTTCCTCACATACCAATTCCCCAGGCTGCCCTTGATTGGGTCTTAACTGTTTTCAGTGCTAGTCATAATTGACTTCCAGTTTTCCATCTACTAGATAGGCTAGAAATTATTTTTTAATGCCTTGACTTAGGTGGTTTTACTGTCCTTGAATATAAACCACTTCATGACTGATGGAAGACTTGGTGCAGATATTAGGATCTTGTCTTTACATGCTCAGCAAGAATTTGGGCTATCTCCACAGCACATTTCTAGTGAATGAGTAAAATTTGTATAGAGAAAAAATTCCTTCTGTCCAATAACTAGTAACTATGTTTTTAAGCTTCCATTTATGGCAGATGTCTAACCCATGTTTACTTGCAGTATCGTTAATAGCTGTTTCTCTTTTACCCCCAAGGACTTTTCCTTACACCGCTATGGATTGAGAGAATTAAATACCTATTCTCTGATGAGTACATTGTCTCTCTGCCTGGTGTGTTACCTCTTCGTGGGTATCGGTGTATTAGAACTTGCTCCCCTTTTGCTTCTTTAGGAATCTAGCCATCTCAGATTGTTCCTTACATGTTCTTAGACTCCGAGGGGCTAAACTCCTCTTCCAGACATCTCTAAAGTTCTTATCTGACAGGCTGAATCAGTCTCATAATTAGCAGTTTTCAAAAGTCTGGTGACTCTTGGAGACATGTAGGAGTGATGTGGAAAGTCCCTGGAGACTTACCTCAGCTTTTAGAGAACATTGAGAAGTGTACGTGGCTCTCCCAGAAAATAGGAGGGAATAGAGTAGCCACTTGCAAGCTTCTTGCTTGGCAAAAGGGCAGAAGTGTTGACAGAATCTGCACTCATGTGATTTACTGTAGTCCCATTTTACACATTTAAGAATTGGGACACTTTTTTTTTTAATGTCATTTGCTTCTAATAAATACACTATCCAGGAGTTCAGGGCCAAAATGGCACTGAGTGAATTATCAATGGGTTCTACATGGCAGAAGGCTAACGAAAATACAGCAAGAGAAGGGTATGAAATATACGTCTGACAGAGGGAACTTCATGAAACGTTCCGAGAACCTTTCATTTTATTTATAGAATTTTAATTATTGAAACGATTTTTCCTTTGAGCTTCCTTCTGCCTATTTGTGATTCCTAAATTGCAGTTTAGGAATGAGTGAATTAGCTGAAATTTCTTTGCTGGGTGCATTTTCAGATCATTCAGTAATGCTTAGTGGTGTTTGGGTATTTGTTAGGGGTAGGATATAAACTGAAAGGCTGACTCATGCTTACTCATCGTTCCAAGAGCAAAGGTTTCCTAACAAGTGACACCTGAAAAGTTCTCTCCTAAGAGTCATCTGGGGACATATAAAAATTCAAATCCGGGGGTGACCGGTTAGCTCAGTTGGTTCGAGCGTCGTGCTGATAACACCAAGACTGCTGGTTTGATCCCTACATGGGTCCCTGTGAGCTGTGCCCTCCTTAAAAGACTCGAATATTCCATTGTAGCATGAAAGCAATGTGTAACCAATGACCATGGCTGTTCCCCAATAAAATTTTTTTAAAAATCCAAATCCTGAATCCTACATCCAGAGATTCTAATTTAGGTGTGAGGTGGAGTTTAGGAAGCTCAGCTTTCTAGAAAGTCCCCCAGACAATTCTGAGACACAGCCAAGTTAGACAACCCCTGTATCAGGCACTCTGAACACATTAGTTGGGTGGTTTCTAAATAAAAGAGAGCTGGGCACAGGTTGTCCACAGGGAACAATTGGAGAACAGGAATATTCTTATAATCCATATGTGCACAATTACAGGGGAACCTTCATGTAGCATATATAAAATCACTTCTCACTTTGTACGCTCGAGTGAAATTGCTCTCTTCTGACTTGCTGTTCAAGGGAGACTTGCTGTAACAATGAATGGAAAATCTGTGGGATCCAGAGGGCAAATATATTTATTCAATTTGGACCAATGCCAGAACACCAATAAGTGGTTAACATGAAAAGTCTTATGAAAAATAGTAGTCGTTACACACAGGTATATGATTAAGAGTGGAATCTAAGTATCATCTGTCAACAAGTGCCCTGGAACTGGCCTGTGAAATATTTCCTGTAGACTCTACTTTACTGTCAGTACCTAGCAACATTTCCTTTCCTAAGATTGTCTTTACCATTTCCATTATAAAAAGCCCCTATTTTAAGGGCTGTACCTGGATGGTGGTTTTAATTTTTGTTTGAAACTTGGCCATTTGACTTGGGAAAGGTACGTGCAAATTATTTAAAAGAGGTTTATTTATTTTTATGGTGCAAAGTAACTCTTGTCAAAGCTTTTTTCCTGTGCTTTGCTTTCAAACAAAGGTTTACAGGCCATTAGTCTATAATGTGAATTAACCCCCATTTGGTATTTTTCCCTTTCCTTTAAAATGGTAAAGAAAATTTACCATTTTTTCCCTTTCACTTTGGTGAAGTGTTTACTGCCTGTTATTCACTTAGGTGAAGTGTTTAGTGCGTGTTCACTGTAATTACGTAACATTTTAAAAATCTTATTTCTGTGGGACTTTGGCATTATTATTGTAACTGCTCCAGAGTGTATGCAGATGGCATAATAGGTCCAAGGGAAGTTTTAAAGGACCATAGTGGCAATGTATGAAACAAAAATCCATTTCCACGAAGGCTGCACATTATGGTCCTGTTTGACTGTCTCATCCCATGGGGTCTTGGCCTAGGTAGGAATAAGTGAATGGTTTGGGGGAGCCATGACTCAATTCAAATATTTGCCCAGTTGTGTCAATTAAGTCTGCTTTAAAAATGCAGGGGGAGGAATCTGTTACCTTTCTCAACTGAGCCTTTTTAAAATTTATTTGGCAACAATAAAAACAATACATCGTATATTTCCTATTATGTTTTGAGTGTCACCCCAGATGTCAGAGGAGCAAAGGTGGTCCGTGCTCCCAGCCCTGGAGGAGCTTAGAGTCCATTGGGGACAAATTCAGCAGCATCTAAGTGTGATTAACCACTATTCTGGCCAGACTGTTTTGGAAGGGCAGAAGGAGAGTCACTATCTGCCTTTTAAAAACAGACCTTATTTTTTTAGAGGAGTCTTAGGTTCACAGCAAGATGGAACAGAAGGTACAGAGATTTCCCATGTATCCCCGCCCCACACATTCACAGCCTTCCCCCATGATCAACACCCCCATGAGAGTGGGACATGTGTTACAATTGATGAACCTACAGTGACGCTTATCAACCACAGTCCATAGTTTACCTTAAGGTTAACTCTTGGTGTCGGACATCTCTGAGTTTGGACCAGTGTATAATGACATGTATCCTCTACTATAGTGTCCTACAGATTAGTTTCACTGCCTTAAAAATCCCCTGTGCTCGCCCTATGCCTCCTCTCTCTCCCTAACCCCTGGCAACCATTGGTCTTGTTACTATCTCCATAATTTTGCCTTTTCCAAAATGTCATGTGCAGTTCACTCTTGGACAACATGGGGGCTGAGGGTAGTGACCCTCCTCCCCCTGCTCAGTCAAAATACTATACATTTATAGTATTTATTGAAAACTGCATATAAGTTGACCTATGCAGTTAAAACCTGTGTTGTTCAAGGGTCAACTGTAGTTGGAATCGTACAGTTTGTAGCCTTTTCAGATTGGTTCCTTTCACTTAATGAAATGTATTTTAAATGTCCTCTGTGTCTTTTCATGGCTTGGTAAGCCTTTTTCTTTTCTTTTTTTAAAGATTTTATTGGGGAATTGGGGGAGGGGAACAGTGTTGGGGAATTGGGGGAGGGGACCAGCCAAGTTGTTGTTCTTCAATCTTCGTTGTGGAGGGCGCCAGTTGCCATCTGGCTTCCCGTCGGCCCCTCGTGGCCTCTAAGCTCAAGGTGCTGTGTTCAGTCTAAGTTGAGGGTGGGCATAGCCCACCATGGAACAGGCAATCTTGTTGTTACACCAGCTGAGCCATCCTGCCACCTGTTGGCAGCTCAGCAACAGCTCAGCTCCGGCGCAGCATCACTGGCCCATGTGGGAATCGAACCAGTGGCCCTGTTGCTCAGAGCTCTCACTCTTAAGCCAACTATTAACCAATTGAACCATTCAGCTGGCCCTAACTCTTTCTTTTAGCGATGAATAACATTCCATTGTCTGGCTGTAGCACAGTTTATTTATCCATTCACCCACTGAAGGACATCTTGGTGCTTTCAGGTATTGGCAATTTTGAATAAAGCTGCTATAAACATCCATGTACAGGTTTTTGTGTGGATGTAGTTTTCGAATTCTTTGGGCAAATTCCAAGTAGTGTGATCGTTGGATTTTATGTTAAGAGTATGTTTAGTTTTGTAAGAAATTGCCGAACGGTCTTCCAAAGTGGCCGTGTCATTTTGCACTCCCACTGGCGGTGAATGAGAGTATCTGTGGCCCCACATGGCCACCAAGATTTGTTGTTGTCAGTGTTCCAGATTTTGGCCATTCTGATAAGTGTGTAGTGGTATCTCATTTTTACTTCCATTTCCCTGATGATATATGATTTGGAGCATCTTTTCGTAGGCTTATTTGCCATTTGTGTATCTTCTTTGGTGAGGTGTCTTTGGCCCAATTTTTTGTCGAGTTGTTTCCTTATTGTTTTGTTTTCCTTAAGAGTTCTTTGTGTATTTTTGATAACCACCCTTTATGATTATTAGAGTGAATATGGACCGTTTATATGTCTTTTGCAAATATCCTCTCCCGGTCTGTGGCTTGTCTTTTTATTCTTTGAACACTAATTGCCTTTTCACTTTAGTGTTTGATCTTTCCCTCTGTACTTGTCTGTATCCTAATCTCTTCTAAGTTCACCAGTCCTGTCCTGTTGGTTTAGATCCCACCCTGGTGACCTCATTTTAATTTAATTACTGCTTTAAGGCCCAATCTACAAATACAGTCACAGTTTGAGGTATTAAATTGGGGGAGGGGGGGACACAATTCAGTCCGTAACAGATGGTCTTCATGGTGAATTATTCTATAAACACCTTTGAACATGATGCATCTGTGTCTGCCAGAATTGAAACACCAGGATTTAAAACTCTGTGTTGAAGAAAGGAACTGGAGCTACAGCATAAATGTTAGTGAAAAGATGATGCTTTAACCTTGGCCTTATGGAAAGCATCTGTTAGGAAGCCCAGTTTCTCAATGGAATCTCTCTAGGCCTAGAAGGACTGTTCTTCAGATCCACCCTGTTTTTTGCAAAAGGATATGGGTGGCCTAAAGTGCCACAGCCTACTGAGCAGCACCTGTCAAGGCTGCTCTGCTCCGGGCTCCTCTCACCCAGGTGATATCTGACAGTCACTTCCCCCTCTTGAGCTTTTTTATTCCACCTACCTGCTTTACCTGTTTCTCTTAAACTTCTCCATTTCTTATTATTGTTGCTCTTCTTCTGTCTTTTCTTTATAGCTGCTGGTAACAGCTATAGGCATTTGTCATTTCCGTTAGTGTCACCCAGGGCTAGGCTGTCCCTTTGTAAGGTATTTGATACTTTGTTGTCATCCTTTCACATGTCTAACACAGTCCTCACAGCATCCCTGTGAAGGAGCAATGGATGGTGCCCCATTATACTGATGAAGAAATTGAGTACAGATAATGGATTGGGTTGTTGGAAAAGTCATGACGTATTTTTTTCTATGTTCTTCATTGCAAAAATGCATCATGATTTTTCCAACAACCCAATATAATAATACAGGCTTCCTCTGCATTCCTGTAACACCCTGTGTGTGCCCATCTTACAGGACTTATCCCTGATTGTTTGACTTGTTCTTCGCCTGAGGCCATTGAGGCAGAGGGTTATATCTTGTTTATCTGTGCTTTGCCCATTGGAGCCAGCTCACTATATTTTGTTGAAAAATTCTTAGTGGAGGGCCGGGCGAGAGGCGCAGTGGTTAAGTGCTGGCTTCGGAAGCCAGCGGCCCCGGTTCGGTCCCACATATGAGGGCCAGTGACACTGCCCTCAAAAAAAAATAAAAAAATAAAAAAATAAAATTCTTAATGGAAAATAACACCACACAAGCAATTTCAAGGATTTTGGAACAATTAGTTCTAGGAAACAGTTCTGTCCTTGAATGGAGGGCAATGTGCAGTAAAATTCTAGAACCTCCTATATTGCTTGGTTTGACTTAGGTGTGCCATAGATTAATGTCACTAATGTTCCTTGACATTTTCAAATTTAACATCTGTTGTTTCAGCTCTTTGCGAGTGATACTGAAAACAAGGGACACAGCCTCATTTTGCTAGTGCCCAATTTGAATTGAGTCTGAAGAATGTCAAGTCACTTAACTAGTGAGTGAGGCAAGCTCACTGCCCCTCACCCACACTACCACAGGGTCCTGTTCTCTGCTCACCATCAGCTAAATAGTAACACTCATGAAGTGCTAATAATTGTATTACTTTGTGGAAAATGGAGACCCAAAAGAGAGATGATAGCTAGTACAGAAAAGTGATAGAATCTTAAGAAGTGATTTTTGTTTTTGCCAGAAAATAAGAGTTTTATGGGAGAAATTATATGCTGTAGTGTATATGGGAATTTGGAGCTTTCTGAGGGTCTCAAGACAGGTCCTTTTCAATGGCAAGGATTTCCACTCTATTTCCTGAACTGCTAAAGCGAAAGAAAGCGGGAGAGTTTTATCATTGCTAGAAGTGCTGAAGTAAAAAGAGCGAAGAGCTGCTGGAGTCCTCCCTAAGCCAGCTGACATTCTTCTTACTTTGTTAAACCCTCACAAGGCATTAAAAAGAAGGCTGCATCAGATCCTATCGGTCCAGTACTTTTATCATGTTTTAAGCCCATGAGTTAGTCCACTGAAGAAATTTGTGTTGCGTTTTAAAAATGATCCCTTTCTCTGTTTTTAATAACTAATAACGGGTAAAACACACACAAAACAATTCATACCTACCAAATACATAGAAAAATAAAGGTAAATATTCACTTAAGCACCAATTTGCTATTCTTAAAATTTTATTTTTATAATTGTGAAAAAATAATTCTTTAAAAAGTAAATTTTGAAATGGGTAACTTAGACTCCATTTTCCTTTTCTTTTTTTTTTTTCTTTTTTCGTTTTCCTGCAAGTAAAAATGATCTGAGGTTGGTTTGTTTTAAATTACTCCGTTAATTGTTTAAGTGAATTTGTATTGTAGGAGAGTAATGTGACAGTTCAGAACGTAGTTAGCTATCTGTTTATGGTTAGAAAGGGATGTGGAGACAAAGAATTTTGATAATAGAAAAAGTGGCTCACAGAATCCTGAGCTTCTGGGGCTTTTTGTTGTTGATGTTATTGTTAGATATTACATAGTTTTAATCTTTAATGACTTAGGGAAATATGTACTGATAACATAATGTTAAACTAAGTAACCATTATGATTCAAATTCATAGTTCATATGCAAGGTGAGAAAGTTAGTAAGAAGTGCTTGAATTATTTACAATTGTTATCACTGTGTGGATTATAATTTTTATTTTCTCCTTTATATTTATATGTACTTTCTAAATTATATAATCTGAGCATCTACTGCTTTTACAACAAGAAACAAATTACAAGCACTGAAATTTTACAAAGAAATATTTTACTTCAAATTATTTAGAGGTTGAGGCAGAAAATCACATACAGATAAACCCAAACCAGGTTTTTTTCTCCTTGCCTTTTTTTCCAAGTCAACCCTAAGACCTTGTTACTCACTCAAGAGTGTGATCAATATACCAGCAACGTAGGCATCACCTGGGAACTTACTAGAAATGCAAAATAGCAGGCTCTCTCCAGACTGACTAGTCAGTATCTGCTTTTTTAAAACAAGATTCCGAGGTGATTTGTAGGCACAGTAAAGTGTGAGAAGCACCGATTCAGGACACTCTCTCCTCTTTTAATATCTAAAACCTACTTCCATTTCATTCATCCATTGATTAGAGCCATCCTTTTGGCAAAACTTTAAAATGTGCAGACTAAAGAAGGCCTACCCAGGTTTAAAGTAGAATTGGTATGACAGCCTGATCTTTTGAAATATATTCTGTAATTAATCTTAAAAATGTAGTTGCCTAACAAGTACAGGGCAGAGGCTGAGGATCATGACTTTTTCTACCTTGTTCCTTCTTTTTTTTTAAGATTTTATTTTATTTTTTTGTTTGTTTGTTTGTTTTGTTTTTGAGGGCAGTGTCACTGGCCCTCATATGTGGGACCCGAACTGGTGCCACTGGCCTCCCAAACCAGCACCCAACCACCGCGCTACTCGGCCTGCCCAAGATTTTATTTTTTATTGGGTGAGGGAAACAGGGTTGGGGAATTGGGGAAGGGGAACGAACAAGTTGCTGTCCTCTTGTTCTTCAATCTAGTTGTGGAGGACGTCGCTTCACTGGCCCATGTTGGTATTATCATTGCTCTCCTGCTGAGGCAGTCACTCCCCGGCCACTGGACGGCAGCTCACAAAAGTGCCCACCAGCTGCCGGCCAACCACACTGCAGCCTATGCAGCCGGTGACTCACAGAAGCCCAGCTCCAAGTGGAGCTGTTGTTCACCATCTTAGCTGTAGAGGGCGCAGCATCACCAGTCTCATGTGGGATCTTAACCGGCGCCCTGATGTTCAGCGCTGGTGTCCCAAGCCAACTCTTAACCAACGCGCCATTCGGCTAGCCCATCTACCTTGTTTTTTCTTAACTAGAAGGAACAAAGGAGAAGTAAATTAGGGTTTTCAAAATGGCTTTCAGCTTCTGAAGATTAGTGGCTTATAAAAGAGAGAGCTAACTAGAATGCTGTTCTACACCCACTCCATATAAAGGCCGCTCTATATGCGCTCAGAGTAAAGTTTTCACCCAGTCACCCTACTCTGGGCCTCATTACAACACTAATCTAGCTCGTTGGTACAGATTTCAAGGCATTGAACTAGAACTTTTTTTGGAAATGAAAACAAGATTGTTTCTTATATTTTGCTACTAAAAAGTTTACTTTGGAATTTACTTTTCCTACTGTTGCTGACTTTTCTATTTTTATGCTCAGAACAAGAATGACGAAGTTGATCTTTTCCAATAGAGCCCCTTCACACCGCTTTGTTTTTCTTTCTGAATATTGCTAGTTTTGTTTTTTAACTAAAGATGACTTCACACTGTGAGAGAAGCGAAACTGCATTGTCCAGGAAATTGTCATCACATTTGCTTTGCCCATAAGTCTCGGCTCTGTACATTTTCTGTCATCCTCTTTAGGAAGGCTAAAGTAATATATGAAAGTTGCTATATATTTGAACAACAAACTTCCGGATTCTAATAACATGCTTTTCTTTAACCCATTTCTGAAAATATGCACTCGACTTTTGCACTTTTATGTACAGATGGACTTATGGGCATGCTATGACAACAGATGTGTTAGTAGTTTTATAAAATCCTTTCCTATTAAGCCTTTTATTTTTTAGAGGGCAGTGTCACTGGCCCTTATATGTGGGATCTGAACCAGGGTCGCTGGCGTCCCAAGCCAGCTCTTAACCACAGCGCCACGCGGCTGGCCCTCCTATTATGCCTTTTTAATGGACAGGTTCCTTATCCCTTTTGTAGTGACAAGTATAGCAACACAACAAGTGCACCCATGTTGCAGTATCTAGGTGATAATGCTATGGTTGATGGTCTTCCTTTGCAAAACGTTTTGTCATTTTTTTTGAGTATTGAGAATATGAAAATCCTGATAAGATTTTTTTCATGTACTTTAAAAATATATATTTCTGCCATCAATGGGGGAAAATATTAAGCAATTTTCAAGCAGTTAGACCATAATGTGGGCTAATCACTTTATTTTGAAGAAAAGTATTTTTAAACAGTTGAGCTAGTGAATTTACTTTTAAAATGTATTGTGCTTACACAGTAGATCGTTTTATTTCCATGATGTTTTTTACTACATAATTATACATCTTAATTACGTAATTACTATCATAATTATTATGTAATTGCATGTACTTCCACTAATTACAAAATCAGGAAGTGTAATTATCTAGTAAAAACTTTATGAAATTTCATGCATTAAAATTACTTAAAAGGCTATTCCAATGGTCTCTTGGAAGGCTTTCTATGATTAACCTTAGTCGACCTCAGTTTGGAACTTGAACCCAGAGGCCATGACCAGGACAACAACCACAAACAGACCAACACTAAACTTGAGTGTTATGATATAGGTAAGATGGCCTTTGATCCTTATGCATTAAAGGCAGGGCGCCCTTGAATTTCTTTGCAATTACAGAGTTGTGGTAAGAATAATGTCTTATATTTGAGGTGTAGGTATCACAAAAACTATCAATGAAAAGGGCAATTCTTTCTTAGGAAAGAATTAACAGAGTTGACAATCAAGGCATTTAGGTTACAAAACAGCCAGGCCTTCTATAATTCTATAACATGAATAGCTCATTTAACTATCTCTGCCTTTAAAAGCATATTATCATCATCATCATCATTATTATTATTATTATTATTATTATTATTTACAATTCTGTTTCCTTGGTTTAAAGAACGCTTTTTTCCCAATTTGTGTTTATATTTACTAAGATAGCAAACATGTCAAAAGAGCATAATCTTTCTACTACTACTTGATGTCAAAAGCAGCTTTTGAGACATAAACATACACACACAAACATGTAACATCAGACCCTAAATAAAGACAGAAGGTTTAATTCAATAAAGCTATGATGCCTTTGCTATTCAAAATGACATACAAATTGCACAGTGAAACAATAGTCATGACAGCAAATTAGATATGACATCTAAATTACACTACAAAGAGAAATCCCAGAACCATTTTTGGTCTGTGGGAGTCTATTCTAGCCCAGGTTTCAAACCCAATCTAGAGAATGCTTTATTTCTAAGTAGGGTAATGTTGTATAAGACTAATTGGAGGGTGGTTTAATTAATTGCAGATTAATTGGGAGGACAGGACTTAAAATACTCATGGCAGAGAAGAGAGTAGATCCTTTAAGGATCCTGATAGAATGCAGTACAAGTTTCAGGAATATTAAATTATCTATATTTGTATAACATCTATCATGATCTGTTCTAACCTGACCTAAATAAAGGGCTAGCTATACTAAATTTTCTTCCCCTCACAATTAGTGCTTTTCACTAAAATGTATTGAATCAGCTACTTAGCATGTCTACCAGTTACTTCTATTAAAAATGCAGCCTTAAACATTAAAAAATCTGTAGTTTTAGGAGCAGATGACATTCCATTTTTTGTCTTTAAAAATTCTAAAGAAGCACTCTGTGATTTTACCAGTTACTGACTTTGTGACTTTTTTATACCAGCTAAAATATGAATAATAAATGTGACTTTTTAAAGAAAAGTTCTTGGAAGATATGAAAACACCAACCCCACTTGGTTCAAGCAAATTAGGGGATTTATAGTCATCCAGAATTGTTTCATGCTCTCGGGGATGTTTTGGATTGAAAGAGGTTTAGCCCAACTCTAGTATTTTTCTCTAGTAGTTTGGGATTATTCTAAAATTGCATATCCTTTTCCTCTCAGGGATCTGCTCATTTATTTAGCCCAGAATTCAGTGTCGCCAACATTTCTTATTTGCCTTCTCACTGTTGTGATAACATTTCTTCTCAGAAGTGTTTATGTTCCCTCCATGAGACAGCACTTACCTCTCATGCATCTTCTTAATCTTTTGTTTTTGACCAATTGCACGTACCACATCAGAATAGCTTTTAATGGTTAAAAGGTAAGGGTTTTGCTTAGTCCTCACCTGAATTACAGTGCAGAGTTAATTTTTGAACTGACTGAATGTTTAAACTGACAGGGATTTTTGTTTTCCTTGGCTCTGTTTTCTTGCTTTCCATATAAATTGCCATATGTTTTCATTATCCTCTGTAATTCTTTAAGTTTTTGATCATTATCCAAGGGAATCAATCATAACTTTGGAAGTTTAATTGTGTCCTTGCAGTATCTCCAGTTACCCAGTGGTCCCAGGCCCAGATCTGGTGTTGATTTGCACATGTAAGTCAGTGCCCATTTATTATTTTATGCTGTACTATCATGTCCAGATAATAGATGCTACCCCTCATATACAGAGAAAACCCATCATCAGTTTGACTCATTGTTAGAGTAGCTCTTCCTGGAGTTGTCATGAATTTATTCAGATTCTTCAGCATTCTCTCACCTTGTGGCCCACCGGATAGTAACTAGACGGGATTCCTAGCCTGTCATTGAGTTCAATTGAATTAACTTTGATTGCATCTCCCCATGCAAAAGCCCTGGGAAGCCTTTCTCGCCTTGGTCTGTGAGCCTTGCTGACCTTAGCACTGTCCCTTAATCAGGGGCGGGAGCGTTGGCCTGGGGGTGGGGGGGTTGTCACTTTGTGAGGACTGAAAAGCATAACTATTGCATTGTTTTGTACACCTGAAACTAATAATGAAAAAATTTAAGAAAAAAAAAGCTTAAGACTTAAACCAGCTGGACTCGCAAAAAGATAGGTGTGCTGGCTATTTAGACACTAATGTTCTTTTACTAATATTCTTTCCTTGTTTTAAGAAATAATCAGAAAACCATAATTACATATAGTATCAAAATGAGCTCTGTGAAAGCCTGTTTTTTTCTGTTTCTCCCTTCTTCACATCCTGCTCCTCCCTCCCTCCCCCCAATTCATTCAGCCAGTGTTTGTTGAGTCTCTGCCTTATGCGATATGTAAAGGATACAAGTATAAGCAAGACCTGGTTTGGGTTTTGGTGGAAATATTTCTCATTGTTTCCTTATTTATGCATTCACCTCTAAAGCACCTACGTTTTATAGGACTTTACTTTTTGTGGAGAACATTCACATCCATTATCTTTTACTTTTCCCATTGGGTAGGGGTAGTTGACAGTTTTCAGATTTAAAAAAAAAGAACAATCTCAAAGAGTTGAAATGACCCTCCTGAGATAGCAAAGCTGGGGGTGTGAGAGCCCAGCATTCTTTGTGCTGTGTCACAGCTGCCCTGTTCTTAATCTAGTAGGGAATGTCAATCTGAAGGAAGGAAGTCTAATGCAAGGGAATGACGTAAAGTGCTGCAAAATCTCCACATATAGCTCAGAGAGGGAGTCCTGGTGGAGATGGACTCTCAGTCAGGCCTGGAAGAGTGGATGAGATTATAATAGGCACAGATTTAGTTATGTCATTTTAGAGTAAGTTTTGTCTTTTCTCACTATTTTTTAAGTGCTCTATTGCTTATCTAGCTTTTATAAATCAAAGAACCTCGTTTGACAAATGCATAATGTTTCTAAGTCATATCTGAATTGGAGGTTTAGTCGAAAAGTGCTCATTAAGAGGATGGTCTTTGAGAAGCTTTAAAAACCAAGACTGGAAGCTGGAAGGCTGTTGCCTCATCACTCCCCACTGTAACCACTGGTGGTACTTGAAAAGGAGTACATGCCATCCTGCAGGATATGTCTGTCAGAAGTGTATAAAAGTGTTTTCCTATCTTAAATAATTTAACTCAGAATATAATAATGTAAGTATTTTGACATGAAAATGTTACATACCATGATTTATCCACTTATCTTAAAACAGACGTCTTTAACTTTAAAAGAGAGAAGTATAGTAAGACAAAACAAAACAGAAATAGGAATTAAAAGAGATGAATGACAGACTGAACTAGTTTTATTTAGAGATAAAAATAAAGTCCTACTAGCATTATGACCATAGAATGTAAAAATATTTTTATTTTAATGTGTTCTATCATCATGGTGAAAGTTTAGATGTATCTGGGACCTATTTATAAAGTAAATGTTTGCTGCTAAAATAATTCCCATATTTTAATGGTATATTATATATTGTCTTACCAAAAGAAAATGTAGATGCTGAAAAGTCATTGAAATCCAGGATAAAAGCAAGAGTCTGAACCTGAGCTGGTGGTATTCAGGAATTTATTCACCAGAGCGCACTCTGGTCTCTCTTAGTGACGGCTTTCTCACTTTTAACAAATGTGCCACAGTAAATTTATTAGTATGCTGCAAAGAAATTTTCAAAATAATTACGACTAAACTACACTTGTCAAAATAAATGAATGAAATACAACTTTGAATCATCCTTCTTCACTTATTGCTCATTTGCATAATTCAGTAACTTACACGGGAGTCTTTAGTTATTGGTGAGAATTAGCAAGGTTCTGCTATTCCTTGTTGTACGGGCGGGAATTATGCTACCATGTAATTAGCTATTCCAGACATGGACTAACTGGAAACACCAAAGGGCATAGCAGAATCTAAAGAGACAAGGCAGGGAATCTAAAGACGAGAGACAATCAAAGACACCCAACAAACTCAAGCTGGTAGACCACAGGGAATTTTGAATGAAGCCTCTTAATTTATTTTGAGAAGAAGAAATCAGTACTATGAGAGAAATCTCAACAAGATTAGCTGACTAAGCCTACTTAAAAAAAATATCTCTATAGTGCGTGGTGTGCCAGGTTAACCACTCCTGTTTGTTAGTCTGTATACAGCTCAACAAATAGCGGGGAAAGCTTTTCATGGATATATAGTGGCTTTCCATTCAGGTTTTCACTCTTTGAAGGAGGTCATTTATGCCAATGAGATCTATAGATGCAAATTACTCTCCCTATATGTGAGGGGTCATTCCTTTCACAGCAGACTTGCTCATCTCTTTTATAGACGTTTTGTTATTTTTCTGCTGCTCCCAAAGGAATGATGGGAATCACATCCCCTCCCCCAGCCCCCCATCTAACTTTGCCTCCAAATCTTTTCCCTCCAGCTCTGTGAAACTTTTGTGTGCTGATCTTCGGGAACAAAACAAGCTGTTGGCTGCAGCCCTGATTCAGGAAACTTTTTTCCTCCTTTCAACCTGAAATATCGTCTCTTTAGGTGTGCCTCTGTTTCTCACCTAATTCTATGGAAATCTCTTTCTCGTTGCAGCAGAGTGTCACTGTAACATGCCATGACGTGGGAAATCCTTGGAAGCAGTGTCCCGAAAATGTCATGTTTAGTTTGGCTTCCAAATGATGTAAGCTCCCAGGAACTAGAGGGATAGAGAAGGGAAGGGGTTGATTTAGGAGTTAACTGTGAAAACCTGACTTCTGAAGTGGAGGGAACGATGATGTTTGTCTTTTGCCTAAGCTTTTAAAGAATCATGCAAACATTCATAGGTTTTAGCTTTAGTGTTCACGAGTCTTAGAAAGAAGGGATTTCGGGCATACTGTGTGAGCATTCGGTAAATATTTCTTGTTTTGTTCCTTCTGCTGCTAGCATTTGTTGAGCACCAAGAGCACTGACCTAGGCTCCTGAAAGGCAATAGAAGGTAACGTTTAAAAGCCCCCGTGGGGCCGGCCGAGTGGCGCAGTGGTTAAGAGCTGGCTTGGGACGCCAGCGGCCCTGGTTCGGATCCCACATATGAGGGCCAGTGACACTGCCCTCTACAGCTAAGATGGTGAACAACAGCTCCACCTGGAGCTGGGCTGCTGTGAGTCCCCAGGTGGCATAGCTGCAGCCCCTGCTGCAGTGGGCTGCCATAGGCTACAGTGAGTGGCCGGCAGCCAGTGTGAATAGCTGGCAGCCAGAGTGAGCTGCCAATAGCTGCCACAGTGAGCAACCATCCAGAGGCCAGCGACCAATGTGCCTCATCCGGGAAGAGCGCAATGATGATACCAACATGGGCCAGTGAAACAATGTCCTCTGCAACTAGACTGAAGAACAAAAAGACAGCAACTTGTCAGTTCCGATTCCCCGATAAAATCTTTTTTAAAAAAATAAAGAGAGATGGCTTGGGATGCCAGCAGCCCCGGTTCGGATCTCACATATGAGGGCCAGTGACACTGCCCTCAAAAAAAGCCCCCTGTGGAGCCAGAATGGCCGGTTCAAGTTTTGGCTTTCCGCTTCTTGCTAGATAGGTAGCCTTGGAGTATGTGACTTAGCCCCATGACACCTCACCTGTACAGTTGGAATAAGAGAGCCTGCCTCGTGGAGTTCTAAATTAAACAGGATGATAATGGAAACAGGCTGATATATAAAATGCCTAGAACAGTGCCTGGCACATAATAAGCATACAGTAAAAGTCGCTCAGTTTTATTACTTCTGAGAAGAACACTTGGTCCAAACCACTTGGTATTGTAGTTACTGTATCTGAATTGATTTCTGTAGCCTCTCATTGACCATGTTTTGTTCACATTTGTGTCCCCAGCACAACACCAGACATGTTTTAAATGATTGGTTCTTATTTAACAAACGATTATAACATGAAAAAGGCATGGTCCCTACTCTCAGAGAGTTTAGAATCGATCTTGATAACTGCACTCTAGTTTCCTTATTTATTGAAATAGTATTCATGTCAGAAGTATGTTACAAAAGATAAATTTAGTTCTCATTGTTAGTACTAATAGAAGCGGTTGAAACACAAATAATCCAGAAATCATTTCCATTTTGTTTAGCTATGGTTCCTTTAGCATGTGTTCCATTAATATTAAGCAATCAGTAATAACTGTTAGCTCTTTTCTAGGGAGCGTAAAAAAAAAAGTTGTATTTGTGTGCAGAAAGTCAGCCAAACCAAGTTCCCAAATCATGTACCTTTTAGCAGAGTACTTCTTAACATCCAGGGTGTACCCTTGACATGTTTGAAAATGACAGGTGCCCAGATGTCACCGCCAGATACCTGATTCGGTGGGTCGGAGGTGGGCCCCCCGCGACTGTGGTTTAAAAAGCTCTGCAGGTGATTCTAATGCACACCCACAGTGTTGAGAATTTTGGAGTTAGTGAAACTCTTCAAACTTTAATATTGCTTCTTGTCAAATATGCATTAACTTTGACTTTGATATAGAAAGGGAGATTGGGTGGCATCTGGATAACAATTTAAGTAGACAGAGAGGAAAATGAAGTCAAACACATGTATTATTTCCTAGATAAAGGAATCATTTATGATTCTATATGAGCTAATACAGCATCTGAGAATAAAGTGAAGGGAAAAAAATGGGTTAGGGAAAAGTAAGCAAGAAGAAACTGTTTTCTGGTAATGAGCAAATGGAAGATGAAATAAGTGCATTTCAGCAAAATTGACTATAAAGCACATGTTCTTTTCCCATTCACTTTTGTCATGAAAGTAGGAAAGGGCCACCATGGGGGGGGATCCTTGAGGAGACTGGATGGGTAACTTGGAAGGTACTGAGGTAGAAGCTAACCCAACCTGGGTGTTTAGGCGCCTTCAGTTTGGGTTTCTGGGACCATTCCCACCTCCTGTCCACTTCTACTTGCCTCTGACCCAGTGGCTGGGTCCTGGGCCTTCTGTAGTTTCAGATTGTTGCCTGTGCCCCCAGCGGGCTGGGACAGGATGGTGGTCCACAGTCTTTAGAATGATACCTCCAGGCACCATGGTCATAGCTTGGGCTTACTTTGAGTCTCCAGACAGGAGAAGTAGCTTGGCTGGCCCCACTCCCCAGCTTGGAGCTAGAAAAGTCTCCATTCACCCTTGATTCTGGATGTTGAATTTCAGATCACCCCTTTTGCCTAGAAAGATTGTGATGGCACCACTAGGCACCCACAAATTAGACCCCTCATGTGTCCCTGAGTGGGCCTTGACTCCACCATGGCACCACCCTTGGCTTATGGGTTTCCCCCTCCTGCGTTACCCACCTCAACCCAGTCTCCAGTTGGTATTCTGTTCATCCTTTAAGGCCTCTCAGCTAGAAGTGATCTCTTTGTCTTCCGGACTCCTGCAGCTCTTGAGCACTTCACCTCATGCACTATAACTCTTTGAGGACGGGATCATGCTTGACATATGTTATTGTATGTCTGATGGAAACATGGACATGGTAGGAGCCTTATCAATGGCATGTGAAATTAGTGTTTTCTAGATTACTTTATTGGAGAAACACTACTTTATGGTTTATTTATAGAATACTTTTTCAGAACCCTTTTTTTCTCTCTTTCCCATCATACCTTCCAACTATGTGAAAACAATTTTTTCCATCCATGTATATCCATACAGTCATCAAACATTTAGTCCATACCATCTCCTCACTCCACATGGACTTAATTTCCCACCTTAATTTACCTACTTTCTAAAAGTTCCTGATAGATTTGGGCTGTGATATCATGTACCTCCAGCAGATTGCATGAATGCCAGGCTAGAAATTTCTTTGTTCCAACCTTTAGGTTATAGAAATCTAACTGATGCCCTACTATGTTAGTGGAGTAAATTTAAAAGTCTGAAAGTTTACTTCAAATGAGAACTGTCCCTGCCCAGGCCCACACCTTGCCCTCCAGAACCTATATACCTATGATAAGAGCTAGCCATTTTGCTGGTGGGTTTTTCTAGTGATTCACAGTTCCTACTTTAATGACCGTGCTGTCTTTGACTTTCTCCCAGCACTCCAAATTTGTTATTTGGTTTACTAGTTTTTGTGAGACCTTGAAATGCCTGGATGCTGTCTCCACATAGCTGTCGTGCGGTCAGAGGGGTGGGGCTGCTGAGAGACTTGCAGAATGCTCTTCTCTTGACTCCCCACAGGACCCTCACTTGAGCAGCATGCAGGCACACACATTGATGGCAGTGTCAGTTTATAAACACTGCTATTACTAGTAGTCTGGGTAGAGAGAAAAATAGCCCACATAAAATCTGGAGGTACCTTTTTCTTGGGTGTAACCTGCAAGACACACTCTAACAGAGTAGTCATTGCACAATATGCAGTGTGATCAAACAATACAGCAAATGTTTAAATAAAAAAATTATTACAGTAAAAGACACATTTATTGCCATTAACCCCCCTCAGAATACTCCCTCTCGCTTCGAACACACTTATCCCATTGCTCTTGCCACTTTCTGAAGCAGTTCTGAAAGTCATCTTTTTTGAGTGTCTTTAATTGTGCTATTGTGGCTACCTACCTGAATCATTTTGACTTTGGGAAAGAGCCAGAAGTTGCATGGTGCCAGATCCAGTGAATGAGGTGGATGAGGACACACCGTAACATTTTTATTTGACAGAAATTGCCGTACCAGAAATGATGTGTGACACAGAACTTTTTTGCGTTGTGATCACAAAATATGGTGAATGCTGCTGCTGAGTGCCATCCAACAGAAAGGCAGGAATCTTCCATATGGGAAGTGGTGCATTGAACCTTAGTAACAGTGTGTGACAAGTTTTAACTTATTTGGTGCAGTCAGTCAGGTATCAGCTACGATTGAGAGAAGGTGTGTTTTAAAGTGTGCCATAAATCATCATCCATCATGACAGTGTTCCACATTACACATCGCTTCTGGTATGGCAATTTCTGTCAAATAAAAACATTATGGTGTGTCCTCATCCACTTTTTTCACTGGACCTGGCAGCGTGCAACTTCTGGCTCTTCCCCAAAGTCAAAATGATTCAGGACATCAAGGCAGCCACGACAGCACAACTAAAGACAGTCATGAAAGAGGACTTCCAGAACTGCTTCAGAAAGTGGAAAGAATGATGGGATAAGTGTGTTTGAAGCAAGGGGGAGGATTTTGAGGGGGATTAATGACAATGTGTCTTATACTGTAGTAAATTTTTAAATTTCAACATTTGATGTATTGTTTGCAGGAAGCTATAATTGCAGGAGGCTGAACAAGTTAGAAAAATCTATTCCTGGTTTGCCACTGACTCACTTTGTGGCATGGGCAAACCATTATTACTCTTTGATTTAGTTGTCTTATTTGTGCAAAAATGGAAAAATAACATGTGTTTAAAAAGCACTCCTAAATTCCTTTGAAAGGAGGTCTATAAGTGTAAAGTACTTTTGTTGTTGTTATTATTAATGTTCTGGTTTGATTTAGTTTTATGCCATGTAGTTCACAGATATTTCCATTCTTCTCATTGATGAATTACAAAACGCTTCCATGTCGTTGTTTCTTTGCATTGTTAACAGTTTAATACATTTTTGTTTTAACCTCAGTTAAAGTATATGTCCAAAATAGATCTCATTAATAAAATACAATCACCAAATTAAATATCTCTCTACTACTCTGTACTTTTTTTAACCTCCATAAAAACATGGTTACCAACAACTACTAAATAAGACCTTTAATTACTGCCAATCTTCTTTTGAAAGTAACAGTGCTTATCTTGAGTAGTTTGAACTGTAAGTGGTATTCAGTACACAGTGGGGTCATAATGCAATTATGAAGTTTACCAAGTTAGTGATAAGTAAGCATGATAACGCATATAGTCATATTAGAAACAATATTTGAATTATCAAGTAAATATAAAGACTGCAACTGCTGCTTCCTTGGGGTGGGTATACGATAAAAATAAAATATAGTTAAGTATACTTGGAATAAAAAACTGTGTATGTTTCCATATATAGTACAGAAACCTTTTAAATGTAATGGGCTTTTGAGTGTACAGCATTTAAATTACTGGGAGAATTAAAAGATTTGCTTTATTTTCTAGCTTTGAGCTTTCCCAGTTGGGATTTAAAAAACTATATATCTAGACTACAATACTACTGCAGAGACAGAAGAGACAGTTTAGGGAATATAATCAATAATGTTGTAAATATTTTTTTAGGGGATCAGAAGGACTCATGTCCTTTTAGGGAGACCACTTCATGGACAGTGTAGAGGCCTGACCACTGCACTATACATCTGAAGCTGCCGCTGAACAATATTATATGTCAACTATAATTTAACACATATATAGTCATAGGATAGTCATAGAATACAGTGTGGGGATGGAGTCAATGGAATTGTATTAGATATGTATGATATCGGGTGTGGGGGGAGGGCAGAGGAGGAGGGAGTCACTTTGTAAGGGGTGAAAAAAATAGCTATTGCATTGATTTTGAACATCTGTACCTAATAATAATAATAATTTTTAAAAAAAACATAAAAAAACTATATATCTAAACTCATTCACCAGTAGAGACCTGTGGCTTTTATATAAAATATTTAGTTCTCCCTCAGATTTCCAGTAATTTTTCCAGTGGAGTAGCAATGAAAAAGTAAAAATATTTTCTTTAATTACAGTGAAACTTGGGCACAAAATCATGTAAGAATAATATGAGTTTCTTTTTTTCCTCACTTCTTTTCTGGGCATTTGGTTGAAGAAGAAGGGACATACATTCTTTATTTTCTAAATTTAGGTCATTTGTTATCTTAAAGCATTCAGAGTTCGTGTTTTTTTTTTTTAAGTGTTATATTTTAGTGACCTTAGAAATAACATTTTTAATACTAGGGAGTGGTAATTTATATAAAATAAATAGCACGGTGAATTCATTTCTTTTTCACCCACAGTGAGGGGTAAGTTGTATACATTTATTTGTAAGTGTGTCCTAAGACATGGGGCCATGGAGAAAGAAGTCTAGCTGCTCTAGGGTCTTAGAAACCAGCGGTCACATAGTGGCAGCTGCGGGCCACTATAACCTCTGAATGTGTTCAATTTTCTTGAAGAATACTTCACATTTTTGATTAGTTGCTAATATTTTTTAATTGGAGATTTCATATAAGAAGCCAAATTTCTGGCTTTCTTTTGAAAATTAGTACAGGAGTCTCACTTAATCCGCTGGAGATACATTCCAAGCCCCTATGGATGTCTGAAAACTTGGGTAGTACCGAGCTCTGTATATACTATGTTTTTTCTATACATGCATACCTATGATAAAGTTTCATTTATAAGTTAGGCACAGTAAGAGATTAACAACAATAACTAATAATAAAATGAACAGTTATGACAATATACTGTAATAAAAATTATATGAATGGCTTCAGGGCCATTATTAAGTGAAATAAGGGTGTACTGTGATACCCCTACAGTCGATCTCACAACTGAGATGGTTTCTAAGTGACTGACAGGTAGGGACCATGTACAGTGTGGAGACACAAAGGGATGATTCATGTCTTGGGCTGGACGGAGTGGGGCTTGCAGGATTTCATCACGCTGCTCAGAATGGCATGTAAGTTAAAACTTATCAATTGTTTATTTCTGGGATTTTCCATGTAATATTTTTGGATTGAGGTTGGCCAAGGGTAATTGCAACTGTGGAAATCGTAACCATGGATAAGAGAGGACGACTGTATGTGGCTACACCAGTCCACCATTCCTGAATAGCAGTGACTGCTGTAGCTGAGGAGCAGCTAAGACACTTTAGACAGAACCTGGATTCTCCAGTTTGCCACAGCCCTCTTCACTCATTTCTGTTACTCGTGTGGCTACTGTAGGCATTTGTTTGCTAAAAATATCTGGAGGGAATATCTGATGAAGGAGGGCGAGGGGGGAAGGGGAGGAGGAGGGAAAAAGAAGGAAAGGAAAAGGGGTCACAAAACTTGGCGTTTAAACAGTTAAAAATATACAACTAATATTAAAAATGCATTAAAAAATGAGAGTTGCCTGAATAAAGAAAAAATCACATAAAAGTATAAAACTTACTAGTAGCTAATCTTTTTATGGCATTCTGATCCTCACAGCATCCTAGAGAGTAAGATAACCATTATATATTTGCTTCACCAAGGAAAATTCCAAGTAGTAGTGAGGCTGGTTAATTTGTCCAAATTCGTGCTAAGTGTTGCAGCTGAGATATAACTGAGCTTCAGATATTACTGTAGAGTAGCACTGTCCAGTCGAATTTTCTGCTGTGACAGAAATGTCCTACATCTATGCTGTCCATTGCAGTAGCCTCTAGCTGCATATGGCTGTTAAACACTTGAATGTGGTTAGCTTGACCAAGGAGCTGAAGTTTTTTTTTTTTTAGAGGGCAGTGTCACTGGCCCTCATATGTGGGGACCCGAACTGGGGCCGCTGGCATCCCAAGCCAGCTCTTAACCACCGCACCACTCGGCCGGCCCGAGGAACTGAATTTTTAATTTTGATTAAATTGAAATAGTCATGTGCTATTACAGACCGCCTTATTGGGCAGTGCAAGACTCAAGCTCTCTTTTTCTTCATCACATGGTCTCTCTATTTAACAATCTTATTCTTCCTGATAAAATACATCAGAAGATTCCTGTAAGGCTTTTCTCTAGTTGATCGGTGGCAAGCATCCATTCCACCAGGAGTTGTGTATCTGTGTAGATTTCCCTCCAGAAAGACTTTCATCATGCACAGTAATGTTCTTTATAAGTCAGGGGTCCCAGTGGTAAGGTTCTTATATACAGAATCTCCCAGGATTCCTAGTACAGATGAAGAGCATAATTTGAGGTGTGTTTAGACATTGGAAACATGTAGATAATCATGACAGTCTCCTTCCCAGGTCTTTTTTATGGTCTGTGATACCAGTGGCTGTTAAAGAATCATGCAGGAAACTTAACATTGTCTGATGGTTAGCTGGTTTGACTTGAATCAGAGTGACTTTTGGAAAGGTGATGATGATGTAGCTAATTTCTCTGTCAATTAGCATATATCTTTAAATCTAAAATGTTGTTTGTTCGAAACACATACTAATTCCAGAAATGTTGAGATATGGGGGAAGGGATGTATCTTAGAGTTAGTGGGATAAAGTTTGTCCATCTCTGTTTGGTCAGCCTATAACCCAGGGCGGCATTGAAATGCAAATGTAAACTCCTGCTTTGCCCAGTGGTTAATTAAACCCTTCACTCTGGCTGTCCCCTTCCAGGCTACCTTCTGCTGATTATGATTAATTAACAGAAAGACTCTCCAGTGGTTAGGAGCAGGTTTAAGCTCTTACTCAGTAACAATTTGATCACTATATTCACTTTCTTTAAACACCCTGCTGCCCCCATAAATGCAGACAAGGATATTTTATTATCATAAATATTAGTACTGGAACAAGCTTAACCAATCACCTTCTAGCACACAGGCAACTCTGCAGCATTCCTTTTTAGAATACCACATGCTGTAATTCAAATTATCACATTAGCTATCCAAACGCACCATTTGTTTTTAAATACTGGAGTGTTTACCTGAATTTTTTTCCTTTTCATCTTCCCGCCCCACTTCACTGGTACATTGTCACTGCAATGACAGGTTTATTTATGTGCCTTAATATCTTCACTTTCTGTTATTTTAAAAATACTTCCCTACGTCTCCATAATGGTGTTCTTGAGCATCTTAAAATATTAGTTATTATGGAGTAGGTTTGTATCTTTTAGGCTTTCCATGATGCACCCTTCAATCTTGCCTTTATTCAGACTTTGAAATATTTCAGCACTTCCAAGCTCCTGCCTTAAAATTTCAGTGCCAGTCTTACTCTGGACACTGTTCGTGACTTCTAAAACCTTAATAGCCCTTAAAAGAAATTTAGGAGTTGAATCTATAAAAACAAAAGCATTTCTCGGCAATAATGGAGTCTGGCACCTAAAAGTTACCATCTTGGGCCCTGCTGTAAAAAGTTCCCAAATTGCCTTTCTGAGTTTACACTTGTATACAAAACTCACGCATGAGTTAGTGAATATCATTTATTATGTAGTAACAGGGAGTCCCAAGGGCTTTGGTAATTGTATTAGTTTGAACCATATAAAATTGCTGACGTTTGATTTTTTTTTTTTGACCTACAAAATATGGCAACTTAATATGATTTATCCTAATATTCTCTGTTTGGGCCAGTCTAGTTTATATAAATTGCTTTCTCTACTTTTGCTTTATTCCTATATTTTTTTCCTCAGTTACTACTTTTCATCCAACAACCAATTGTCTCCTTGCTACTATTCTTTTGTGTTTCTCAATTAATAACGTTTTTTTCTAGTGCTCTTCCCTTCTCAGCTAATTCCGCAAATCTATTTAGCTTCAGAATTACAGACACAAAGAAGGCTGGTTGCATAGTACCTCCATGATGCAATCAGTACTTCCCACTTCAAGTGTTTGACCTATTTTGAGATTTTCATTATCCTAAAAGGTTAGTGTCATTGAATACATTTACTGCCCAATAAATAAGCCACCAGTTACTTCTCAAATGAAAAAAGCAAAAGGAAAAATGCCACTTTTTTTGTTCAGTGCTGATAGAGGCTGTGCTATGTGATATCTTTGTTATGACATGCTTCGGCTAAAGCATCTCTGAAGAATAAAATTAATAAGTATCATTTGTTATAGTCACCTTTTATTCAACTTAATCTAAATTCATAAATCCCTGCAGCTTTTTAATATTTTATTGTCTTTGGGTCTTTGTCTCAAAAAAGAAATGGGGTATACAAGATTTGACAATTAAGTTCGCGAACTTGTTGCAACGATGTTGCTGAACTTGTTGCAACGATGTTGCTAAACTTTTTTGATATCAGAGGGATTATTCATTATGAATTTGTATCAACTGGACAAACAGTTAACCAAGTTTACTATTTGGAAGTGCTGAAAAGGCTGTGTGAAAAAGTTAGATGACCTGAACTTTTCACCAACCGTTCATGGCTCTTGCATCACGACAGTGCACCAGCTCACACCGCACTCTCTATGAGGGAGTTTTTTTGCCAGTAAACAAATAACCGTATTGGAACACACTCCCTACTCACCTGATTTGGCCCCCAATGACTTCTTTCTTTACCCAAAGATAAAGGAAGTATTGAAAGGAAGACATTTTGATGACATTCAGGACACCAAGGGTAATATGACGGCAGCTCTGATGGCCATTCCAGAAAAAGAGTTCCAAAATTGCTGTGAAGGGTGGACTAGGCATGGTGCATAGCTTCCCAAGGGGAGTACTTTGAAGGTGACTATATGATATTCAGCAAGGAGATATGTAGCACTTTTTCTAGGATGAGTTCGCAAACTTAATCGTCATACCTCGTATTATATTTTATTAGAAGTGATAGAGACATCAACCACCATCACTTGGTTTGAAACTGTAAAAACTGTATTATTTGTATCTCTGTCCATTTACATATGTAATTTCCTAGTTTCTACGGTATATAATGCCTGTTGATGTATTCACACTCATCCATATTTTTGTTACTAATTTGACATTTTTATTTAAAGAGGATTTGTCAGTAGTAGTTGGTAATGTCAGGTAAATTTAAAAAATAAAAAATTTAAATCCCTCGTTGAACTATTCAGCTCTTTACATATGGTAATGGTACTCTTTGGAATAATCTGATAAATAGATGTGATTTTCCCCTTTTACAGATGTGAAACTGAGGTCAGTTTAATTTATTTTCCAGGATAGTAATCTGTATCTAGTACAGACCCATAATTGAACATTTTGGAGTCCAAAAGATTCCAAAGACTTAAACCCTATGCCCCCAGCCCGCCCTTCATCTATGGCATCCTGCCTAGCTGTTAAAAAAGAAATCCTTAACCACCTATATGACTACAGTGTCTCTTGTAGTCTATATTACTGTCCTATATATTGTTATAAGTTTATTTTTAATTTCACAAGTGTTTACTGGTGGCCTCCCATTCACCAGGCATAGCCAAAGTCTTTTCTGGCACATTCTACAGAAGGAGAGAGATAAGCAAAATAATTTCTGACAATAACCACCCCTACAGAGATAATAAAATGGAGGGTGGTTTGAAGGAAGTGGACAGGAAGTTCTTACTGAGAAGGTGGCTTTTGAGCCAGACGTGAATGACAAGAAGAAACTAGCCATAGGTAAGTCTTCAGGCAGGATACTTTAGACCAAGGGCGATGAGAAGAAGCCTGGGGAAGAGCATCTTGCAGCAGTAAGGGGGCAGGTGTGGCTAGGAGACAGCCAGCGAGGGGAAGGTAGTATGAAAGGAAGCTGGAGAGGTAGGCGGGGCTAGATCCCAAAAGGAAGGCTTCAGAGAGGAGTGTGACTGTTATCCTTGAGAAGTCGGGGACCTCTTCCAGGCTCTTAAGTAGGGAAGTGGCATGATCTGATTTATGACATACAACTGTGGCTACTGTTTGGTGAGTGATGCTAGATTGTGTGTATTTCCACTGTGGGGGTCTTTTGGAAGGCCCCCCTCTACTAAATGTGCAACTCCTAGAAATACCCCCATGTTTTTCCACTAAAAATGATACACGCAGGCCTAGAGGAAAATGCTAACATCTTGAAGAGTGTGTATTAATTAGGGAGATTCTATAGAGCACCACAGCTTTAAAAGGTGAACACCGTGGTCACCAGCCTCATTCCAGTCTCAGCGTGGTGTATGTCACAGGCTTTGCTAAGCAGCTTAAGAAACCTAGAGACACAGAGTGTGAGGAAATTGCCAAATTGTGTGGCCCCGTACTTCTGGTAGGGATGGGGATAGAGAATTGTGTTCATATACAAATTCTTGCTGGATAGTAATAATCAGTGCTGGAGAACCGAAGTATCAGAAATAAGACCTTGTGATTTTTATTTTCTTTTGATACATTTGAAATATGTCATTTTGGCCGGCCAAGTGGTGCGGTGGTTAAGCGCTGGCTTGGGAAACCAGCAGCCCCGGTTCGGGTCCCACATATGAGGGCCAGAGTGACACTGACCTCAAAACAAAACAAAAACAATGGAAAATGAAATATGTCATTGACTTTTTAAAAAAATTCAATATACCTTTTACTTAAATATTGCATCTTTTAAACTTCAAAGTGTGAGGGTTGAATTTTTTGGTGAGGAAATAATTATATTTAGGTTTTATTTTAATTACTATTTTTTAAAAAAATGCATTAAGGACTTCTGGTAGTAGTAGAAAATATTAACTCCTTTCAAAATCTGGCTGTGTTACTAGATCCACATTTGCTTTTCTGTGTTTTTGTGAACAACTGATCAAATTAGATTCGTCACTCTTGGCTTGTGGTGATTTGAAATTGAAATGGAATATATTAAAGCAGCCAACCACACTGATTACATTGCAAGCCTCATTTAATTTCATACATTCACACATTACAGTGAAAGGCAGCTTTTTTAATGCGTGATTGTGACTGTACCTTGAGCAATTCCAAAGGTCATCTGTAATGGGCACATAATTTGTTAGCATTAGATATCTGATTTATGGTAGGTGTTCCTCAGCCTGATTTGCACTAGTAGTAAATATGGCGAGCATGAAAAGTCAAATCTGTAAGAAGTTCAGCCTGCCACATTTGGTGGTATTGTCTTATTCTTCATTGGTCAGTAGACCAGAGTAAATCACGGAATAGCTGTCATCCTCCAATCGAGAAAGGGCCAGTCCTGCGCCCCTATTGCACAGGGGTTAAACGAGCTATTCTTCTTAAGAACAGGCTGGCCCAAGTGCAGGTGATGACGGTATTACCAGCTCAGCTAACAACACTAGCTCATAGCTACTTGAGACGTAGTCCCCAAAACACTATAAAAGGACTTTTCATTTCATAAAAGCAAGAACATTTGTGAGTTTGCTCTTTTTTTTCCCTTCTTTCTTTTTTTCTATCAGTGAGTTCTACTAACTTCATTTATTCTGTGCTCCCTGTGTGACAAGCAATTGGAGGGAGGCCGCCAGAGATCCAGAGCACGATTAGGACACAGCCTCTGCCCTCAAGAAGAGGACAATCGGATACAATCCGTTTCTCTCTCTGCAAAGGTTTTATGACGTGAAATGGCTTTAACCCTGTCGGCGCCTCAGGAACATGGCTGGCATTACGCAGCCCCCATTGTTCTGAACTTAGTCACACGGGGGCCATAGCACTGAACTCCAGAAGAAAAAGCCTCTATGCACTCTATGGGAACTCCGGCTGCTTTGTTTGAGAACTCAGTTGCCTTTTATTTTGTTTATGATAGTAGAGAGTGGTTCATTTTGATCTGAGGTTACTTGCAGTTTAGGTTTTGTTAAGAGATTGTAATTTGGTTTTGTTGGCTTTGATCAACCAATTTGCGATTTTTCAGCTTTCAATAACAAAAGGCACCTAAACCATTTTTAAAGGCTTTATTATTGAAATTCCTGAAGAGGGGGACAGGGATAAAACAAATATTCTGCCTAATCCCTGTTGAAGGAATTACTTTCAAAAACTTTTTTTCACCTCACATATTTATCTTTTTATTTGATGAGAACATTTAGGTTTTACCCTCTTAGTGAATTCCAATTATACAACACAGTGTTATCAACTCCAGTGGCCACGTTTTACATTAGATCCTCAGACCTTATTCATAGCTGAAAGTTTGTATCGTTTTAGCTACCTGTGCCTATTTCCCCCAGTCCCTGGCAACCACTTTCTACTCTCTGTTTATATAAGTTGAACCTTTTTCTTTGGTTGGTTTTTTTTTCCAGGGTTCCACATATAAGTGATACCATGTAGTCAGTATTTGTCTTTCTCTGTCTGACTTATTTCATTTAGCATAATGCCCTCAAGGTCCATCCCTGTTGTCACAAACAGCAGGATTTCCTTCTTTCCCATGGCTAAATAATATATACACCACATCTTCTTTACCCATTCATCTGCTGATGGATACTGGGTTGTTTTCATGTCTTGGCTATTGTGAATAATAAAATATTTTTTAATGTAACTCAGAATTTCCTAGGAAAGTAATTCCATTGTTAGAAATAAAAGAGACCTATTGCACTGCATTGTACACCTCAAACTAATTTTTTTTAAATGTTTATTTCACAATAAAAGAATTTTTAAAAAAGAGACCTTATAAACTAGTGTAGGAAAAGAAATAAGAGTTGAAGGCTGATTTAAAAAGAGCAGCATTCCCAATCGGCATTCTGTGTAATTCTAGTTCCACTAGTAGTCCTGGGTTCCCTGACCAAGGAGATTTAGAAACGGCTATATTCCATATACCTCACTCCTTTTTTGTTTACAGTGTATGTTGGTGTATTTGAGGTTCAAAGATGTCCTTCAATATAGAAATCTATTTAAATTTTTTTAAGCCAGCTCTCTCCATATTTATCAGGTTGCAGGATATAGTTTGGGAAATGCCAGAATAGAATTTTAATAATTATTCCTTCTCTTTTTTTTTTTTTTTTTGAGAGCAGTGTCACTGGCTCTTATATGTGGGACCCGAACCAGGGCCGCTGGCTTCCCAAGCCAGCTCAAGCACCGCGCCACTCGGCCGGCCCTGTTCCTTCTCTTTTAACTTTGATTAATAAATAGGAGAAATTCAAGCCTGTACTGTATCCTGAACTAATTTACAAAATTTTTATTGAGCACCTGTTATGTGCGTAGCCATGGTGAGAGGTAGAAAATAAGTGTCAGTGTGATCCTGATCACACACTTTAATTGGTGTAGTAATCCTACCCCCCATGAAACAGCAGACAACCATATAAAAAGCTGCCTGTGCAGCAGTCCTCAGCAGAAGCAGCCAAGCTCTGAAGTTCAGAGTTCTGGTTGCCTGGAAATGTCCATAAAACCCCCAAAAAGATGGAAGAAGCAAAAGGGGACTAAGAAGCAGAAAAAGAAGGAAAGGAGGGTAGACACAAGTAGCAACCATGATTTAGAACCAATAGTAATTATGGGATTGGGGATAAGGAAGAGAGCTGGCAAAGAAGAGACCAGCTTCCGGCTGGGAGGGAATGGATAGGCCATGAATTCATGTCATCAGCTCGCCTGTGAGTGTTGCCAGCTCGCAGGCCGCTGGAGTCACGACACCAGCATGCCACACCAAGGCCATCCGCTGGGAGAGTTCAGCATTTTAATAGTGTGCCATGGCCACCTAATGCAGGCATCACAGAGTCATATGTCTTTAGGGGCTGGGCAAGAAGGCTGATGGAGCAGATCGGGTGTAGGAAAAATAGGAGTGACAGGCACCATGGCAATGAATGCATGTTTTCATCCAGAAAACATGGGCTCTGTTTGTCAAACATTCTGATTTTTCAAGAAGAGCCAGAAACATAGACATTTCTGTGAAATTATCTGATTTTTTAACATTGGCTCAATTTTTCATTACATTTTGTTTTGTTTTTAGTAAACACTGGGGAATACTCAGTGCAGACATGGGAACTCTCTTACACTTGCTGATGGGAGTGAATTGGTGTAAGAAATTTGGCAATATCTAGTCAAGTTGAAGATGTGCAAACATGACCCAGCAAGTCCACTTTTCCAAATATGCCCTAGACCCTCATGCACCACCATCAAGGAGACTTGTAGGATGAGCATCTTGGCATTATTTACAATAGTCCCCCAGGTAAGCAAGTTGCAGATAGACAAGTGCATATGAAATGATTTCTGTGAATTTTATAAACAGTAGAACGATATCCATGTATTATTTGTGCTTAGACAGGTATACAGTAAAGGTATAACACTGATAGCTAGGAGACCCCTCACCTTTAGGAGACTCATTACGTGTAGGAAAGGGAGGTGGGAAGCAGTTGAAGATTGTAAACAAAGAAGGGACATGACATGATCTGATGTTTTTTGTAAAAGGTCACTCTGGCCACTTTATGGACAATGTATTGTAGGTGAACGAGAGGGGAAGCAAGGAGCGCAGGTAGAAGGTATTAAAATGGGACAGAAGTAGCTTGAATTCCAAATAGTTGAGGGATGCTTCTAAGCCAGAATTTCTCAACCTCCGCAGGATTGCCATTTGGGTCTGGAGTATTCTTTGTAGTGAGGCCGCCCTGTGCACTGTAGGAGGCTCAGCAGCATCCCTGGCCTCTGCCCACTAGATGCTAATAGCACTACTCACTGCCAGATGTGACAACCAAAAATGTTTCCAAAGGCCCCAGTTGAGAACCACTAGCCTAAGCAGCGTATTATGGGGTTCCTGGTATAAAGGTATAAATTCCAAATCCATTTATAAGAGGAGGAGGCCAGGTAGAGTGTGAGGAGGTAAGATTTGAGGTGAGCTTTTCAAGGGGATGGAACACTTACAGACATTCCAGAGACACAAAATCTTGACTTTTAAAAAACTTAGAAACGTTTTCTTAATCTTATAGTCCCTTCTAGTTAGCTTACTCCCTGCCCCCACTTCTTTTTTTTTTTTTTTTGAGGGCAGTGTCACTGGCCCTCATATGTGGGACCCGAACCGGGGCCGCTGGCATCCCAGGCTAGCGTCTAACCACCGCGCCACTCGGCCAGCCCCCCACTTCTTCTTGACTCCTAAGATTCTTACAAGAAAGCTGTATATAGGATCGTATGCTCTGCACTTCCCTAGCTTTTGGCCCTAGTATTCACAGTCACTTCCTAGTTACCAGACCCCAAGGAATCTTTCCCGTTTGTCTTTATTTTGCCATTGACCTCTCTACTCTGATTGTTTTCCACTTTTAAAATTATTTCCTCTTACACAATCAAAAATAGAGGCCACATTTCGTGTCTAGTGATGTTACTATGTTACTATCATTTGAAATTGTGTACCTCCTCTGTATTATAGAGTATTAAACAACCATTAAAGCTCACAATTACAGAAAATGTAATGTACAAGGAAATGTTACAGTATGGATTAAATAAGAAAAAAAACAGGTTTTAGATCTGTCACTAAGTCACCTCTCACTTTCAGTAACATACATATGTGTACATTCACACACGGATGTAGAAAAAAGCTGGCAGGAAATGAACTTAAGCGTTAGCATTCATTTTCCTGACAGGCAGGGTGTTACCTTTATAATTGGCAAGGAGGATAGGTGTACTGAAAACATTGGTTTCTCGTTTTCTCTCCATTCTCTTCCCTCTCTGCACATTCTCCATGGGCAGTCTCGCCTGTACCCTACGCACATGTACTCCCAAACCTGACTCCACCAATCTGGTCCTGTTTCAGACTGACTGTGGACTCACATACCTAATGATTTCCAGGTGTGCAGGATCATCTCTCGAAAATCAACATATCCAGTACTCACGCCATTGTATTCTTCTTTCCCCATGAGCTGTTTCTTTTGCCCTCCCTCTCCCAGTCAGTGGCACTCTCCATCTATCCTGTCACCCGAGCCAGAAATGACCCCACAGACCCTTGTTTCCTCCTCCCTCCACACCCAGTCCATCTCCCAAGATTTATAAGCTGATCCTGACTCTGAGACATTCCTGCAAATCTCTCCCTGGCTCCATTTTCACTTGCTTCGCCTTAATTCACTTAGTCCTCTAAACAGGATTCTTAGACAAATCTTATTGGTCTTTCTGCTTCTAGACCTCTTCTGTCCAGCGTAGCTAGTAGCCACTAGCTACACGTGGCTATTACACACTTGAAATGTGGCTAACTTAAGTTGAGATGTGTTATAAGAGTCAAACGCACTTCATTAATGGTTTTATATTGACTACATGCTGAAATGATAATACTTTGGATATATTGGATTAAATAAGCAACCTTAAAACCCGCCTAACCTGTCTTTTTTTTTAATGTGGATACTAGAAATTTTTAAATGACATACATGGCTTGCATTATGTTTCTACTGGACCATGCGGCATCTAACCATCTACCCTTTGATTTGTCTCCCACACTATTGCCAGAATATCTCCTGAAAACTGAACTCCATGAGCTAAAAATCCTTTGAAGTCCTTTGGGATAAAATGTAACATTAGCACACCATCCTTTCCCTGAAAGCATTCAGTTTCAAAAACTTTTGAAACACTGTGCTGTTCAAGCAAAGTGTCCAGCTAGATAGATTCAGCTCCTAGGTTGGCAGCTTCCAACCCCTAATCTAATGACTGTCATTCCTGAGGCATTTGTACCTTCGAATATTTAATAGCTACTAGACAACTGATACACTGTAATAAATTTAAGTAATGTTGAGTATACCAGAAAGTTTCCTGTATCAATTATGCATTACAACTAAATGGCAAGTTTAATACAAACCCTTAAAGAACACCTCTTGTTGCCAGAGACTCAGGGATGTCCCTGGCAGCGGAGCACTGGTGACCAGGTTCTTATCTCCCCACAAGAAAGAATTCAAGAGTGGGACAGGTGCTGGAAAGCACAGGGAGTTTATGGAAACAAAAAGACACCCTTGAGAGGGAAGTGCTGGCAAACTCAGAGATTGAGTATCTCTGAGGAAGTCCTAACCAGGGGTACTTATACCTCCTGTGGGCAGGATTTGGTGGCATCCCGTTGACAAGGCCCATCAGTTTCCTCCCAGTAGGTGGGATACTCAGTTTCCTACTTTTTCTTCCTTATTTGGTTCCTCCGGAACTGTTATGGAGTCACGTGCATGATGGCAGAGTCGTAGTAACCACAATGTAAATGAGATTATAATGACATTAAAGTTAGCTAAAAGTCAAGTCCCGGTCATAGGGATTAGCCTTGCTGGATGAGACTAGTTCTTGTGTTTCTCCAGCTGCAGGTACTGGATACAGTCACTTATTGCTGTGTAACCAATGAGGTGCCTCACAGTCGTACCCTGGAGAGGGTGGTCAGTTACTTAGGCACTTATCCTGCCTCTCTACATTCTTAATACTACCATTGAAAGTTCTCTGCTGGGCTGTGCACCCCCTCCTAGTGTGAGTGGGCGCTCTCAGGAGAGGGAAGTGGCTGTGAGGACCCAGCCTCACCTTTCAGGAGATGATATTGGTGAACCAACTGGAAAGAGAAACACCAATGCCAGAAAAATTAGATGGAAAGCTACAAAATCTGATAGAGCGATGCTTATGAAGTGATCTTTCTGGGGGTGGGGGAATCCGTAAACAGGAGGATGTTGGATAAAATGGCAAAACAAAAATTACGTCCTAAAATACTAAATAAATTTAAAAGGAAAACAATGTATCATAACAGTATTTCACCTAGCTGGAAATGTGTCTTATGTGTTCATCAGTATATGTCTAGGATGGCTGACAAACGAAGAGAACCATATCTGAGGTATTTACCTGGGGGAAATTTGCGAGGCTCTTAGAAATGGCAGGATATGATATGTACATAATGCCATGACAGGCACGACCTAGACAGAATGAAGTTATTTTCAGATACTTGAAATACTGTTTTTACTTCAGCTCTGGTGTTGTACCACAGAGATACATGTTTTTTCAAACGCTGTGTTGCTTTTCCTTTCTCAGGGGACCATAATATTTTGCACATTCAGAGGAGGATGTCTTCAACTTTCTCATGGTTTGATAGCACCAGGCTTTTACAGGAGACACACTTGCCAGCAGTTTGCTGCTAGTTACTCCTTCCGTAACCTTGCAACTGGGGCTTCCATAAAGATGGACTCCTGCGCAGGTCCTCTCTTTCTTCCCACAGCCGAACCGGAACCTCGGGAATATCATTAGCCTGTGCTTTGCCCACTTCCGTTTCTGCTCTTCTCTCCCATCTTATTTGGGTGATGTCCCTTATGGGTCTAGTTCCCTCCCGTGACCTGCCTCCTTCCCAACCTCTAAAATAAGGAGAAATCCTCTATTTGCATTTTTTTTAAAAAAAAG
This sequence comes from Aselliscus stoliczkanus, assembly GCA_033961575.1. Classification (NCBI taxonomy): domain Eukaryota; kingdom Metazoa; phylum Chordata; class Mammalia; order Chiroptera; family Hipposideridae; genus Aselliscus; species Aselliscus stoliczkanus. The sequence continues at coordinate 94,883,020 of CM066737.1, read as the reverse complement.
ATTTCATTTGTGATGTGATTGTATTACTCTTTGCAAGGTTATTAGTACTGTTAGACTAACTTGCTTTGTTTTATGTAGAAGGAATGTTGGGCATCAGCAAGTGAGTGCTAAGTTACATTTGGAACAGACGCACTGTTGTCCCTAAAAAATCAATCTCTCTCTCTCTCTCTCTCTCTCTCTCTCTCTCTCTCTCTCTCTCTCTCTCTCTCTCTCACTCACACACACACACACACACACACACACACACACACACACACGCCCTTAAGGCCAACCCTAAAAGCACACCTGACTTATTTATTTCCTCTTAGGGTGCAGGGGCGAGTGAGAAGGGATGGACCCCCTTCCTACTTCCCCTCCTTCCAAAATAAGCAAGACTCTCCGTCCTCACCAGGGCTCCTCCTGTCCATCCCTAGAGCCAAGAACAAGTTTGACCTCAGTGCAGCCCACCATGCCATGGAGGTCCTCCGCCTCAAACGCCCAGCAAACACTAACCTGGGAGCTTTAAAAAAAAATCCCAAATGCCCAGGCCACATCCAACTCTCAGGGTGGCACCCAGGCAGCAGTATCCTTAGCGCCAGCATGAAGCCACAGTTGAAAGCCACAGCTCCGAAAGTCTTTCCCACCTCGTGCCTCTCAGTGTGTTCCCAAAGTTTTTGAGAATATGGCCATTAAGTTCCTTAGGGGAAGAGCATTATATTGTTTGTCATGACAAACTGCAATGTTACCACCCACTGACAGCTGTCATTTATTGATCAGTTATGTATCAGGTACTCTGCTATGTCCCTATGTATGTTATCTTTACGTTTTTACTACGCCTTTCTATATATGATGTTTACTTTTTGTACATTACTGTATTTTACTATGTTTTATCTTAACTACAAGATGGGTCTTATTACCATTTCACAGAGATGAAAAGGAAATATAGAGGATAGATGATGTGGTCGAAATCACACAACTAGTAAATGAGGAGAAATAGTAGATAAAAATATTGATCACATGTTGGATCAAGAACAAAGAGATAAACTAAAAAAAAATGTTTTACTGTGTACTAATTACAATCAATTACACCAACAGCTTACCATTTGTGCCTAATTACAATATAGCACAATAATGATTATGATTATAAATACCATTAAACAGATATCATATTAACTTGGGCAAATTTCTTTTGATTGCAGAACAGCTCAAATCTTTATTATAAATAGGTGTGGAATGAATAGGTAATAATCATAGCTAATATTTTATTGAGTATTTACTATACACTAGGCATCACAGTGAGTACTTTATGTATATTTCATTTAACCTTATCAAAAACAAAACTCTGAGATCTGTACTATGATTTTTCTGAGTTTTATTGAGATATAATTAACATACAACATTGTATACATTTAAGGTATATAACATAACGATTTAATGCATCCATCACCTCACCTAGTTACCTTTTTTTTCTTGTGATGATAACGTTTAAGATCCACTTTCTTAGTAGCATTCAGATATACAATACAGTATTGTTTTTAGAGGAGAAGAAACAGGCTGGGGAGATTGAGTAGCTTACCTGGTAAATGGCACATTCAGATCTTCAACCCAGGTCTGCGAGACTTAGAGGCTGTACTCACTAGCCCTTCACTATTCTGTCTCTGCTTAATGTGCTGTAAATGAATACAGTGGTTCATGTATGCTCAGCCTTTGCATTTGTTACTAATGTGGAATGGTTATCTATTCAGAACTTGGAACGTGGCTTGTGAGATGGGTATAATTATTTTAAAAGTCTACAAGAGTTTTCTTCTATGCTATTAATAGTTTTAATTTGGAATATATATAATGGTAACTTCATGAAATCTCACTGCTATATAAGAGCAATCCCTATTTCTTTATTCTCCTCTCCCTTCAATCACATAAAGCCAGCCTATCCTCTTAGATTAAAAAGGAATAACTTCAGGGTCATCTTACTTCTTGAATTCTGTGTTTTATTAAGGAATGGTAGAATCCATATATATATATTTAAAATAATCATTTTGTATTAAAAACTGACCCCAAAACATGCACATAGAAAGGCTTGATTAAAAACAAATATTTTATGAAATGTCTCCGGTGAGAGGTATTCAGTTCAAAAGATTATCTATAAATGAAATAACAAAACTCCAACAAAATATCAGCATACTATGATGCCAAGAAACTAAATAGCATGTCTGATTATAATTCATGGTGATAGAAAGGAGCCACCTTGCCCCAAGCTTGGTTCAGACCACTTACACAAGGTTGTAGGTGATCCTCAGAAAAAACTCCTTGTCTCATCTTTGTCAAACCCCTCTTCCAGGGGTCAGAGCCAGTGGAGAACTCATGCACTTGGGGCTCAGAAAACTTGGATCCCCAAACTTGTGTCTCTAATAACTCCAACAGATTGCCCTGCTGTGAGTTTTCCAGCATTCTTCAAAGAGATGTTGCAGGATCAGGATTAACTGCTCAGATAATGCCTGTCCTTCATATGAGTAGAGTTAGCATGTAGACTAAATAAGATACTGTATGTTCATAATTGAAATCCAATAAAAGCAACTTGATATATAGTGATAAGCCTATAATAATACAGAACTCTTATTTGTAATCATATAAGGAATCTATACAACCATTTCAGAAATTGAAAAGAAAGCTGGTAGATTATGTCAGCAAAATCTCATCTGAAGCCATTTAGAAATAAGTTATATACCGAATTCAACCCCCTCCCAACCTAATGACTCCCTGCCATTCTTTTTTGGCAGCATAAAACTCAATTGCAAATCACTGTAACTCATGACCTACCAGATTTGATGTTTGAAGGAGTTTGTGCTGCTGTTAACTCTTTGGGTGTGCCCTAAGTGCTAATTAAATCAAGTTCCTTTTGCATTGTGATCTAACACAGGGGCTGTGAACTCTAGCTCCTTTCCAGGATCAAATGTCAGGTGTGTCAGATGGAGAGAGGTGTTACTTGGTGGGAGAAGCACATGCCCTACCCAAAGGCATTAAAAAACAATTGGCTAGACAGAACACACCTTCTAGCTAGAGTCTACTGAAGACCCAGCACACCTGCTAATTATTGTCTTGTGATGATCAAGTCTACCCCCAAAATGGACATAGTATTCTATGCCACTTCATATTTGTGAATAAAGGTTGGAGTATACCAGGAAGCTTACTTGCAGAGTCAGTTATAGTTATTAGGACTCGAATTTAAAAGTATTTTAGGGCCAGCCGAGTGGCGCAGTGGTTAAGCACTGGCTTGGGAAGCCAGCAGCCCCGGTTTGGATCACACATATAAGGGCCAGTGACACTGCCCTCCACAGCTAACAACAGCTCCACCTGGAGTTGGGCTGTGCGAGCCCCGGCGACGGTGTAGGCTGCAGCCCTTGATGCAGTGGGCTGCCATAGGCTACAGTGAGTGGCCGGCAGCCAGCGTGAGCTGCCAATAGCCACGGTGAGCGACCATCCCGAGGCTGGCAACTGATCTGCCTCATCTGGGAAGAGCGCACTGACGATACCAACATGGGCCAGTGAAGCAACGTCCTCCGCAACTAGACTGAAGAACAAAATGACAGCAATTTGTCTGTTGCCCTCCCCCAATTCCCCAATAAAATCTTACAAAAAAAAAGTTAAAAAAAAGTATTTTAATAACAAATGACAAAAAAAATATTTTCTACCTGAATTCTGATGTTCTTATATATATCCTAGAATTTTTAAATTTTATAATATGTCATCCTGGTGTTTATATGTCTTATTTTAACTTACTGCCTTGCACATAGTTGGCACACAAGAAGTTGACACCAAATACATTTTCACAACATGGTATTATAAATCTGTAACTAATTTATGGGCAGTGTGAATACTGTGCATTTCCAAATACTGTGCATTTTATTGCAGTCATGTTCACCTTGAGTGATTCTGAGTAGTTCCTCATAGATTCCAAGGCGAAAGGGTGAACGTGTCAATAACCTAGGCAGTTAGTAGGTCAGGAAAGAGCATGACATGGTGGTCACTCTGAACTGCTGGCCTACTCTAGGCCAGACACACTACAGGCCCTTTACACGCAATGGACCTCAGTTAGCTCCTGACCCTGCTTTGCCAGTCATTCTGGTTATTTCACCCGTTATAGATACTACTGAGTCTCAAGGAGATTCCTGTGGGGATACGATCTGCTTCTAAATCCTATGCTGGTATGCTGGAAACTTCTACGAGCCCCCACCCCCAAAAAAATCATTGTTAAGACCATTGATTGGCATAATTGAATGAACCTACTTAACCTGGTAATGTGTCCCCCATTCAGGTTGCTCTAGGAAGGGAGGGTTCAAGTCCTTAAAATTGTCAGTAGAGGGTGTGTGTTCTCATTGACCAATCTGCAGGGATATCAGACACCTTGGTATTGGTATACACTGTACAGTAGCAGTCCATTCTAGAATTATGTACAAGTGCATAAACTAAAAGCCTACCCACTGTTGGAAAACATGAACATTTCCTGATATCAAGGCAGATGCACTAAACAAAAGATCAGTATGTTTCCATTTAAAGGTTTATCTTCTGGGCCGGCCGAGTGGCTTAGTTGGTTAAGAGCTCGCTCAAGAGTGCGAGCTGAGCTCTGAGGAACAGCTGTTCGAGGCCAGCCCGAGCTGAGTTGCTGTTGAGCTGCCAACAGGTGGCAGGATGGCTCAGCTTAAAAAAAAAAAAAAAAGTTTATCTTCTGAGGGCCAGCTGAGTGGCTCAGTTGGTTAAGAGCTCGCTCAAGAGTGCGATCTGAGCTCTGAGCAACAGCAGTTCGATGCCCAGCAGGAGCTGAGCTGCCGCTGAGCTGCCAACAGGTGGCAGGGTGGCTCAGCTAAAAAAAAAAAAAGTTAATCTTCTGAGTTCTCTTCAGACTCTCACTCTAGCTCTACTCATGGTTCCCCAGCTCAGATGTGGCTCCTCCCATGGAACCTTCCTCTGGCGCTCTCACCTCCTCATGTAGCACTTGGGAGATTTTGTGACATCTGCTTCTTCCCATGCACCTCTCTTCCACTGAACTGTGAGGTCCTTGGAGCCAAGGGCTGGTCACTGTCATTTTCATCCTTGTATTGCTAAGCACTGAGCCTACCATGTCTGCTGGTGGATGCTCGCTGCATGGCTGATGAGTGAGTGAATGAATGAAACCAGTATAGCCACCTGACCCATCCCATCATTGAGCTCTTAGCCAGTCAGGAGGCCAGGTTCTGTTGCTGAGCTCGCAAAAGGTCAACTATATTGTGGAAATATTAGTGCAATGACTTTCACTATTTGGGGATATGGGAAGAAAGGCAAGCTGCCAACCAAACCCCTTCATCATTGGTTCCAGGAAAGTTTTTTTTTCCCCTTGTATGTTTTATGTTTTTCCAACTTTTTTCATAGTTCCCAAAGTTGAATCTGGAACCCTTTCCTTACAAGTCCCTGGTTCATAGGAGAAACAAAGGTATCAGTCAACATTCTCACCTTTAGTTGTCAATTCAAAGAAAGAAAGCTTCTAAAACTATCTCGTGTCACTTGTAAGATTTCAAAAGCTTGATATTTAGTAATGTCTAACCAACGTTTATCTTTTTTTTTTTTTTTTTTTTAAAGATTTTATTGGGGAATTGGTGGAGGGGAACAGCGTTGGGGAATCGGGGAAGGGGAACAGACAAGTTGCTGTCTTTTTGTTCTTCAATTTAGTTGCGGAGGATGTTGCTTCACTGTTGGTATCGTCATTGCGCTCTTCCCGGATGAGGCAGATCGGTCACTGGCCTCTGGATGTCGCTCACCGTGGCTTTTGGCAGCTCATGCTTAGCTGCCAGCCGCTCACACTGGCTGTGGGACACTCACTGTAGCCTATGGCAGCAGGAGCTGCAGCCCACACCATCACCGGGGCTCGCACAGCCCAGCTCCAGGTGGAGCTGTTGTTAGCTGTAGAGGGCAGTGTCACTGGCCCTCATGTGGGATCCGAACCGGAGCCGCTGGCATCCCAAAACCAGCGCTTAACCAATGCGCCACTCGGCCGGCCCTATCTTTTTTTTTTTTTAAGATTTTATTGGGGAATTGGGGAAGGGGAACAGACAAGTTGCTTACTTTTTGTTCATCAGTCTAGTTGCAGAGGATGTTGCTTCACTGGCCCATGTTGGTGTTATCATTGCGCTCTTCCCAGATGAGGCAGATTGGTCGCCGGCCTCTGGGTGTCGCTCACCACGGCTATTGGCGGCCCACTGCAGCAGGGGCTGCAGCCTACACCGTCGCCGGGGCTCGCATAGCCCAGCTCCAGCTGGAGCTGTTGTTAGCTGTAGAGGGCAGTGTCACTGGCCCTCATATGTGGGATCGGAACCGGGGCCACTGGCATCCCAAAACCAGCTCTTAACCAATGTGCCACTCAGCCGGCCCCTAACCAACATTTATCTTAACAATTTAGGTAATGTTCTAGAATTTATTGTATTTATTCCACATAGTTCTCATTTGAAAAACTAGTAACTCTGCTTTAATCACAGGATTGTATCTTCAAGTTTTCAAAAACATTTCAATTCAACTTGCTGAACTTTAGACCTGAGTAATCACTTTGCCTAGTAATAAAATATAGATTCTTTCCAGTGCCACTTAAGGAAAAGTCTCTCTTCACATTCCTCAGCAGACAACTGCTCTGGGATATATTTTCATTTTCTAGAGGGGGAAATGGGAAAAATACCACTGCCACCACCCCCACCCCATCCTCATCATTCAAAAGCAAGTGTATTAGAGAACTTCAAATGGGCCTTCTCACCCCCCTTTTCAGTCAGTTGTACTTTTTTTTTTTTTTTGAGGGCAGTGTCACTGGCCCTCATATGTGGGATCCAAACCGGGACTGCTGGTCTCCCAAGCCAGAGCTTAACCACCGCACCACTCGGCTGGCCCTATTGAGTCGTTTTTTTTTTTTTTTTTTAAATTTAATTAGTTTCAGGTGTACAAAACAACATAATGATTAGACATTTACACCCCTTACAAAGTGATAACTGCCCCCCCAAGTCTACTGTCCCTCTGACATCAGCTATTATAATATGGGAAATATAATCAATAATGTAAAGATTATGTAGGGTGTCACATGGTCACTGGACTTACTGAGTCCTTTTTTTTTAAGATTATGAAGAATGGTTAATGTTATAAAAGCTACTTGGGTGGCTTTGACATCAGAGTTACGGAATATGTTTTTACAGGACAGCAATAATCAGAGAGGATGTTTATAAGAGCTGCTAGATAACATGACCAAGTCTGACAGCAATCACTTCTTCACTCTTTCCCCATTTTTCCTAAGCAGATACACTTAGGGTGCTCCTTGGTGGTAGTGTATAGAAAGGATGATCTCTAAAAAGAGATTGGCAGCTTTAATTTGTTTCATATGTGCAATCATAGTCTGTATTAAATTCAAAATGCTTGTCCAATCAAGGGTTCAATATAGAAAAGAGGCAGTAACAAGTATGCTGCACGCTGTAATAAAGAAATCTGTTGATTGAAAACAGTTTGTATATTTTGGAAATGATAGGGAATGTAATTGGTAAGAAAGAAAAGGATAGAGCTTCGTAAATAATGGGGAATAGAACATAGTTTTTACTGATAATACTAACTTGATTTAATAATGTTTTGGTGTTTCATTTTTGTGTGCCAGAAAATAAGAAAGGTGGGTCCCTTCTTGTTACTCTAAATGTCACAATTAATGGAGTGACCTTTTTTATTTTTGTTTTCATGGAGAGCGGCTTTAATGGGTTGAACCTGAGGTAACAGTGGAAGTGGGGATGTGCTCTGGTTCTTTAAGAACTGTCACCCAATATCTTTCTTTTGTTTTCTCATCCAAAAGAGTAGATACATATTTAACATTTTTTTTAGTTAGCAGTACTACATGAATGTATTTTGTGGTAAAAGATCCAAAAAGTAGAGAAATATACATCTCCTACCCCACTGCTGCCCTCCCTGGCATTCCAGAGTGGTTTTTAATGGGCATCGTTCCAGCATCTTCATATATATATATAAAAATTCAGGGCAGGGGCTCAGCAGATGCCTCCTTGGCCAGCGAAGTGAGTTCAATGGCTGAGGTAAGGCACCACCCCACCCCACCCCCCCGGTGCCTCATAACCCAATTCAGACTGCTGTCCCCTGCCCTCTTTTGAGGGGATAAAAAAAATTCACATGCTGATCATTTGAGGGGCTGCAGTATTAAGAAATTGGATTTTGCTATTCATGTTCTCAAGCGTACTTTCCATGCAGATATAAATATAAGGTCATATAGATACAAATATATATTTATTAAATATATCTATATAAGGTCAAAAGATATAAATATAAGATGTATAGATAAAAGATCACAGCGTGGAGGGCTGATATTAGCAGTTCTGTGTTAGAAATGTGTTGATGTGGGCACAAGCAACTGAGTCTGTCATGGGTTAAGCGAGGGCCCTCTTCACTAAGCTCCACCCCAGGTCATAATCATCCTTCTGGGACTCCTCCACTCAGTGGGATGGTGTTCAGCTTTTCTCTCTCTGAAGAATAAAATTTTCAACAATTTGAACTTCAACCTCAACCAAATACCCTTAACAATACCTTTACCTTGAAATTAGAGCCACACGTACAGCATCTGAAACTCGGACCAAGCAAGGTACAAGCACTGTCCACCCAAACAGTAAATACTAGTAAATCTTTGGGTGTTTGTTTTAGGCTTTTGAGAAGAAAAATAAATAGAAGCCCTGCCCTAGAAAGTTACACAGCCAGAAAAGCATCTCTAGGCCATTTTAGGAAAGGGATGGGGCCCAAAACCAAGCTAAAATCAGGACGTGTTCCAAGAAAGCAAGTTCCAGTGCCACCGTTGTCAGCCTGTGTCCTGCCCATCTCCGTATGCACAGCCGCAACTTCAGGTCCTCACAATAAACATGTTCATAATTAACGCTCCAGTTTTCAAGAAAGAATTCAGCATCCCGTAATGGTACATTTTAGAAAGGTTTCCTTTACAGGTTCCCATAATTCACATAATACACTCCAGCCTTATCAGCAAACTCAGGTACCCCGAGAGTTCAAGATAGCCAGGGTTTTCCTGCCACTTTTTACTAGTTAATGAAGCTTCCCAAATATCCCAAGCACCAAAAGTTCAGTATGGCCGCTTACAAGAAGCAGTCCCTTTTCCCATAGTGCTCTTATAACCCAGCCCTCAAAAGCAACAGCTTGTAAGCCGTTCTACGGATGCTAGTATGTGCCTCCTTATCTGGAAACAAGAGACACAGAATGCATTGTGTGGTCGTTTCCTCCAGTGGACGACGAGGTTCTGGCACCCTGCTCCACCCCCGCCAGGCACATGCACCTTCCCCCGCCTGTGCTCATCAGGCAGATACAGCACGATCTGGCAGATCAGCAGTCAGTATTCATACATACCAGCCCTCCCCCTGGTCATCCAAACCTGCACTTAGTCCTCTGCAGATATATCTGGTATTCGGGGATGATGGCTTGCATGGCCTGATGCACAGCTGTTCTCCTGGGGGTCGCCCCTTACCCCTTTCAGGGCCTTGCCTTCACATATCACTTCAGAGTCCATGTCCTAGATTCTGTATCTTTGTTTACTGTTCCTCTTTTGGGGAGAGAGAGAGTACTTCTTCCAGTAGCTTCCTGAGAAACGGCCTGTGGCAGATGAAGTTCTCGAGACCTTGCGTATCTTAAAATGTCCTCATTCCGTGCCGGCCGAGTGGCGCATTGGTTAAGAGCTGGTTTTGGGATGCTAGTGGCCCCGGTTCCGATCCCACGTATGAGGGCCAGTGACACTGCCCTCCACAGCTAACAACAGTTCCACCTGGAGCTGGGCTGTGTGAGCCCTGGTGACAGTGTAGGCTATAGCCCCTGCTGCAGTGGGCTGCCATAGGCTACAGTTAGTGGCCGGCAGCCAGCGTGAGCGGCTGGCAGCCAAGCGTGAGCTGCCAAGAGCCACTGTGAGTGGCCATCCAGAGGCCGGTGACCGATCTGCCTCATCTGGGAAGAGCGCAGTGACGATGCCAACATGGGCCTGTGAAACAACATCCTCCGCAACTAGACTGAAGAACAAAAAGACAGCAACTTGTCTGTTCCCCTTCCCTGATTCCCCAACGATGTTCCCCTCCCCCAATTCCCCAATAAAAATCTTAACAAAAAAAAATGTCCTCATTCCACCCTGATACCTAATCATAGGTTAGATACAGAATTCTAGGCTGGGACTCAGTTTCCTTCATAATTTTGGAAACATTATTCTACTGCCTCTTTTGAAAGCCTTTCTGATTCCTAATCCTTTCTACGTGTGACTTTCTTAAATTGCTTGTTCCTTTTTAGAAACTTGTGGGATCTCTTTTGCACCCAATTATGGACTCATTCACAAAGGTGTGTGTTTGGGGACACTTTTTTATTTTTCATTTTTTTAAAGATCTTACTGGGGAATCGGGGAAGGGGAACAGACAAGTTGCTGTCTTTTTTTGTTCATCAGTCTAGTTGTGGAGAACATCGCTTGACTGGCCCATGTTGGTATCATCATTGCGCTCTTCTCGGTTGAGGCAGATGGGTCGCCGGCCTCTGGATGGCCGCTCACAACAGCTCTTGGCAGCTCACACTGGCTGCCAGCCGCTCACACTGGCTGCGGGCCACTCACTGTAGCCTATGGCAGCCCACTGCAGCAGGGGCTGCAGCTATGCCATCCCAGGGACTCACAGCAGCCCAGCTCCAAGTGAAGCTGTTGTTCACCATCTTAGCTGTAGAGGGCAGTGTCACTGGCCCTCATATGTGGGATCCGAACCGGGGCCGCTGGCATCCCAAGCCAGCTCTTAACCAACGCGCCACTCGGCCAGCCCTGTCTGGGGGCAGTTTTCATTCCTGGTGCTGTATACTTGATGGGGCCTTCCCATCAGGAAAGTCAAACCCTCTCGTTCTGACAAATTTTCTTCAGTTTCTTCTCTGATTACCTCCTCATCATTCCCAATTAAGTTTTTTCTTTCTACTATTATGCTTTTAATTTCTAAGAATTTTTTCTTGTTTCCCAAGTGTTCTTGTTTCATGGATATAATCTGTCAGTAATTTCAGGTTTTTTTCTTGTGGGGCTGGTGAGATTCCCCACAGAGGACTTTTCCAGTCTTCTTTCTGGGGTGGGAGGGGGGGCTAGGGATTAATTAGCCTTGCTGCCAGCCTTCAAGGTTTCAGCATAGAATATCGGCCCAGTATACCTGGTGTCCCCCTCATTTTAGAAATCGTCACCAGACAATAAGCCTTCTGCCAGAGTGGAGTGAGGGTCTGGGGTCTGTTTGTGAAACAGTTCCACCAGCCTCCCAAGGATACCCTTCACTTGTTCTCCCAGAAGTACCTTGGGACACCAGTTCATGAGCTCTTGGGCGCTCCGTGGGATAAACCAGGTTCCTCTGCAGCTCTCCCCACTGCCAGCTTACAATTCAGCTTTCTTTGTTTTTAAAATTTTTTTTTTAATTTTTTTTTTTTTGAGGGCAGTGTCACTGGCTCTCACATGTGGGACCCGAACAGGGGCCACTGGCTTCCGAAGCCAGCACCCAACCACTGCGCCACTTGGCCGGCCCACAATTCAGCTTTCTAAGATCTGTTAAGCAAAGTACCTCCTGTCCTTCTGCCTTCTAGCTTTTGCCTTTGACACCTCCACTCCCATTTCCCTGTTCTTTGGAGTTTATTATGCCTTTTTAAAAATCTTTCATTGTAATTTTAGTGGAGATTTAGGAGTTTACCGAGCTACATATGTGTATTTAGTGTGCCATCTTTAACCACAAATTTGAAAGTTTTCACTGTAGGCTTTTTTATGCATTTTGAATTTTGTCCACATTTATGTTCTGGGAATTCAAAAAATATGTATTTGTAAGAAAAGTTTTCATCTTCGTTCTTTATTACAGTGAAGAAAGAAATGTCCACTTAAACCTGTACTGCCATTTGAATGTTCGTGAAATCCAAAGACCTCAAAATATTGAATATAGGAGATTTGCTCTTCTTCCACCCAGGTCAAATGTGGTAGGGGGTATTTCTTTGTGCCTTTTTCCCCCGTAGTGTTAGATTCTAGATGAGCAACACAATTCAAACCATAAAATAACACCAAGTATGCAAATAGAAATAAAAGTTAACATGTATTGATCGTTGAGTGCAAGTGCTGTTGTGTGTTCCATATTTTAACCTATTTAGTTTCCATAACAACCTTATGAAGTAGGTGCATTTGTTATTCCTACATACAGATGAGGAAATGGAGGTACAGAGAGGTTAAGAAACCTGTTCAAGGTAACAGAGCAAGCTGGTGGCAGAGTCAGGACTCAAACCCAAAGAGTATAGCTCCAGAGCACATTTTAAACTAAACTACTGTGTACACAGTGCTAATGGTTTGTAAATGGTTTGATGTCCCCAACTTTGTTACAGATGACCCCAAACGTCCTTAATGGACCAGTTGTCATAACTTCAACAACTTATAGCTCTGTTTTCCCCATAAAACTTGTCAAAATGTCATTAGACTAAGGGGAAAAGTTTTTAACTGTTTACCTCAACTAAAACTGCATTAGCAGAGAACTAGTTGGTATTAAGATAATGGCATAAAACTTGGTTTTCCTTGTATGAAAAGAATGTAAATTTGTCACTTAGCTTAAAATAGTATGAGAAAATCCAAGTGATAAAACATGTCAATATTCTTCTTTTTCCCTTTATTAATAATCGCGGGATACTTTAAAATCATAAAATATTACATAAGCACTTTAGAGGAATTTAGATTTCCTTTACTACTCAGCCATCTTCATTTTTATAAAACTGATATCACTGTTAAACCATTATTGTCTCAGGTTAAAATTTGACTGATCTATTCTGTTTGTTGCTGACTGAGTCACACCAGGTCACTGAAATCTAAACTAAGAAGGTTCTAAACATTATTGAGAGCCAAGATCCATTTGAGACACGTTGACTTCTTTTGACTGAGATGACCAACACTTCCATCAGTGTTGGCCCCATGTTCTCTTTAGCTCTCCGCACAGGAAAGGATGCCCGTGAGATGTAGAGAAGTAAACTCAGTGGAATCTCTTTGGTCAAGAGTTAGGACTATTGGTCTGTATGTCAGCCCATGCATCGCTAACATTTGTTTACAATATAACTTACCAAAATAAAATACAATAAGCATTTTGTGATTTGATTTGACCCACGGTTCATCTGAATCCAGGCAATTACGCTGATAATAAGGGTTCTGCTGTCCAGTTTGTCTCCATCCTGAAGAATGTCAGAAGGCCAGTATTCTGCATCCAAAGGAAACATGAAAAGTAAAAGTTGAAGCACCTGAAGAATGCTTTCACGTCCATTACTAAGGGGCGGCTGCTGCTCTTAGCGATGAGGCCTCGGAGCGGGAATTCAGAATCAGACAGAGTGATTCTGCCTCTGTTTCGGTGGAAAGGCCCCTATAGGGTGCATAATAAAATGTACCAACTCCTGTTAGATTACCATGGAAATTTTGCCCCTTGAGTTTGGGGATGAGGGGTAACTTGCAAATCACTAATATCCATATACCGTGGAAGAGATTTGGACTCTGTATTTTCCCATGTCTCCCCCTTATAAGATGGTAATTTTCCTTTAGGGATTTTGGTTTCTGTATGTGTGCATTAATCAGGAAATGGAAAGAGAGAGAGAGTCACAAATTAAAATCATTTTATAGTAAGTGTCTATGCCTTTTCAACTATATGCTTCTCTTTGTAGAACTAAGTCAGGAAAATCATTCAGGTGAAGACTATGCATTTTGATGTTAACAGATTCCACTCTTACAGAAAGACAACCAGTTAACAACATGAAATGAGGCGGTGATGGTTTTCGAAATGAAATAATGTTTGATGAACCCTTGAGTTTCTCGCTGAACTTTGGCCGTATTGTGGAAAGCTAGGAGGAGGGGAGCCACTCTGTCAAGCACAGAATAACACATGGGGAAAAAAAATAATTTAAATACTAAGGGAGAAGCCTGTGTTCTCTTGCACGATATTTAGCAGCAAGAGCAAGTAGAGGGATGTTTCTTTCTTTGTGTAATGTGCAGTAGTTACAATAAACACAAGATTTCCAAATCTCAGAGGACTCTCTTGACAGTTGCTTGATAACAGCTTTTTTCATTCCATAGTTTTGACAGTTTGTGTGTGTTGCCATATCTAGTGTAAACTAAAACATCACTGTCATTCTGTTTTTCTTTTGTATGTGGCTTCTCTTTTTTTTTTTCATCTTTAAGATAATGAAAAAGATGGGCTTTTCACTTGTAGACTAGAGTAAGGCAAGTTGTGTGTGGAGATTAGCATGTGTTTATGAGTTTTGAAAGATTCAAGTTGACAGCAGAACACTGCTTTAAATAATTTTTTTTCCATATTGCTTCAGTAAAAGTATAAGTGGGATGTGTAAGTTTTCTCTTAATCTTTTGATAAATAGCAAATCTTAGGCATCTGTGTGGGTACCTGTATTATTTATCTGTGGTTATTGAAAATGAACGAATACATTAAACATCACTAGCGCTCCAGGCTCTGCAGCCTTTGAGAAATGGAAGGCGTGCTGTTCCTTGTCAGTTACCAGGGTCTTGCCCTGCTCCACCTGGGTGCTTTTCAGTTCCCAAATATGCTTCCTGTCACCTGATGGATTCTCCATCCCACCCGCTCCTGCCAAGTTCATAGCTAAATGAAGTCATCGGTCTGTTTTAGGAACAACAGGGTTTTGGTGCTGTGGTTTATTTATCTGGTCTTTGTTTTTCTGGAGTAACTCTAGAAACCAGATTGCATCAGCACCGTTTTCATGGCTGCAAGGGAGATGACCAGCCAGGAGCAGATGTCAATCTTTTTTTTTTTTTTTTGAGGGCAGTGTCACTGGCCCTCATATGTGGTACCTGAACCGGGGCTGTTGGTGTCCCAAGCTAGCTCTTCACCAACGCGCCACTCGGCCAGCCCCGGTTGTAGCAGTCTTTACTTATCAGATGCAAACTCCTGGATTCCCCAGATTCAGGAATGGGGCCCATACCTGAGAGATCTTTTCCCCTCCAGCCCTGATAACCTCTGATTTGTAGAAATCTCAGTGAGGTTATTTTGCCATCAAACCAAATTTGCTGTAGCGTAGCAAAGCTCCCAATACCGTCATCTGGCATGTTACAGACAAATTCCAATTACTTTTCTACTTCGAGCTATTGTTAAACACTACAAGCTAGCTGACAGTAAAATTATAAATACAGGTGTTGTCACACTACACTATAATCAGAATTTTAATTTGAATTTTCATTTGTAAAGCCTTTTTTTTCCCCCACAGGAAAATAGGAATAGAATTAGTTTTATTGACAGTAAAAAGACATTTTGAAAGCTTCCTAAATCATTACCTGTATTTAGCAGGAGGAAAAATTGTATATGTCCATGTAAAAAGAAGAGTTTTATTATCACATATTTACTCATTATATTTGGTGGTAAATAAAACGGGGAAGACATGTTTGACAAATGATTGACGGAACTCAGGTTTTCGCTTCATCAGAACAATAGACAGACATAAATATATATTTTGCTTTTGTTTTGTTCTGCTATTACTAATGCAGACCTGTAGACAAAATCTTCTTCTAGCAAATTAAGTGCAGCCTGTTGGGAGTCTGCATGCAATGCTAAACTTTTTATTTGGCAATTTTCTCTCCTTACCCAGATTCATCATCTATGGCGCTCTTTTTCCCCCCTTTGCATGGTGGTTGGAGTGGGTTCTCCCTTCTCAAGTCCCTTTTTTTTCCCTCAAGGCATTTAGTGTCGTGTCTGCCAGATTTCAGTGATGAGCAGCGAATTGCTTTTAAAGTGGGCATTATGCCAGTTCAGCAGCACAATGGAAAACCAATCTTCCACCATTCTCCTTTTGATGCTGTTATTGTAGCATTTTAGATAACTGCTGCCACAAAAAAAAAGGGGGGGGGGAGATGTGCTCAATTGCTACCAGTTAGTCAAGTTAAATCCAGAGTAGCATTAAAATTACTCTGAAAACTGTTTGTCAGAGGTCATGTGCCGTCTGCGGCTGCTGCACATAGGATGGACCATCTGTTCTGGTAGGTTTTTTCCCTTTATTATTACTGTGACTGACCAGCTCTCTAAATAGCCCTTCACTACCTGTTTACTTATTGTCCTCACCTCCCTGTTGAAAAAATGTGTCAAACAGAAATGTTGAAAAGTTTCTTTAAAGTGCTGGAAATAGCAGGAGAGTGAGTTGTTCAGGGTGCTAGAGTTTGTACAGTGTGAAAGCAAAAAAAAAGAAACGGGTGAGCAAGAACATAATTCTCTGGTTTCTATAGCAAGATTACTGTTTTCTTCTTTTTATGTTCACTTTTCAACCACTGGGTTCACCATTCTACTTTTTTTTTAATAGCACAAATGGAATTTATCCTCTCTCCATCTCGAGTCCCATTCTCTTCTCTCTCTCTCTCTCTCTCTCTCTCTCACACACACACACACACACACACACACACACAGGCTTTGCTTGTCAATGAAAGGGACTCCTACTATGACTACAGGACAGATGGCAGCTGTATATGTTGTATTTGATGTATTTTGGAGTGAGCCACATTTTTAAATTCAAGGCCAATAAATGGGCTATTTTGAGGGTAGCAGTAACACTATACTTCAAGCCTGTTCCATTTCCTCAGAATTTATTCAGACTTTAAAAATTACATAAATAACCTACAATCTGTGCTCAGAATAATTGAGTTGTGATCTTTAGATGTAATGCAGTAATAATAAAAGCAACTCAGATTTCTGGACTGCCTTTCTTCTAAAGAGTTTATTTATCTTTATCTCTAATGGATTTTTCTCTTTATGTTAATCCTATCTAGTATTTCATCAGACTCTAAGCCTTACAAAGGCAGGCATTTTTGTCTGTCTTGTTCATTCCTGTATCCCCAGGAATTAGAGCAGTATCTGGCACATAGTAGGCACTCAATTGATATTTGTTGAATGAGTTATTAATTCATTCTTCTCCTGTTGGTTCTTGGAATTGTAATGTATTTACTTACTTGTATGTTTTCTTTTATCTAGCTAGAGTGCCAAAATGTGCTCCTGAGGTATAGTGGTCATACAAATTTTTTTTAAAGGTACCTTTCTTCCTCCCTCCCTCCCTCCCTCCCTCCCTCCCTTTCTTCCTGCCTTCCTTCCTTCCTTCCTTCCTTCCTTCCTTCCTTCCTTCCTTCCTTCCTTCCTTCTTTTATTGGGGAACAGTGTGTTTTTCCAGGACCCATCAGCTCCAAGTCAAGTAGTTGTTCCAATCTAGTTGTGGAGGGTGCATCTCAGTGGCCCAGGTGGGGATCGAACCGGCAACCTTGGTGTTATGAGCACTGTGCTCTAACCGCCTGAGCTAACCGGCTGCCCCCTAATTTATTTTTTGATTCCTTCCTTCTATCCCATTCCAAATAGTACCTGACACGCAGTAGGTAGTCAATAAATATTTGTTCAGTGAACAAGTTGAGAAGCCTCTAAACATAGGTTATTTGCCAATGAGAGCTATGGCCACTTGATAGTAGAGATACGGATAGGTTAGTGCCCTTCAAGTCAGAATTTACTAAGCGTCTACAGGTTCTCAGCCTCGTGGTATTCCAGAGTTCTTTTGCAGGTATCGAATTGGTTTCCTAGGCTTATATTCAAGCACATTTTGCACCCATATTGTCTTTCAGTTTCTACTGTAAGCATTTTGGTTTTTGCTAAAGCATGTAAGAAGAGCCTCTGATAATGATGCAGTCAGTATTCCTAACCATCCCATCCCTTGCTGCCATGTACATGAATCCGTTGCATGCTCTTTAGTGTGAATGGTCTTGTCCGAATACGGGAAGGAGCCTGCCCTGCATGGTGGGATGCATGTGCGATAGCACTTAGACCTCCCTCGGCACCACTTGGCTTTCCTGTGGAATTGTGGTTTGGGTGTCCTGCCATTCTGTCGTGTCCTCTACTACCTGCTACCCCCGGACCCCCCTGCTTCCATCTGCGAAGTGAGGGGTATGAGGGCCCAGAGGCTGCTTAACAAGGTCAGAGGCTACAGAGAATTCAGTGACTTAATCAAGAATTGTACTCTGAAGGAAACATACCGCTTTCCCTTTTAATCATTGGTTCATAAATGTGACATAGCTTTAAATGGATAGCAATAATTTGCAAATCAATAAGACCCATTTTGTAATTAGCTTTGGACTCAGCATTAAAAAGCATACATTGTGGATTGCAATACTAAAAATGCAGAGCAGTATGGGGATTCTGTCTTGGCAGCTAAAAATGTGCATATTAAACATACAGAAATGGAGGTGGTGAGTTGCTCTAGCTACTAACAGATTTTCTCAAAAGAATGCCTTGATAGAGGCCGTTTGTTTAAAGTAGCAGATAAAAACAGTTTTCTTAAGTTGTACCACAAGGGTTATGCATTTATTTGAGAAGAATCTGGAATGTGAACTAGAACATTCCCTGATGTGCTCATTCCATCTCTTCTCCAATATCATTTGACCTTCATCTAAGAAAAGCCAAAGAACAAACTGAATTAGGATTCAGGCTTTTATTAGAGCAAATTGAAACATATGTAAGTTTTGCCTTTTATACTGTAGCATGAACGTTTTTCACAGGGTAAAAAAAAAGGAAAGGTTCATTCTAGCATCCTGCAAACAACATTGGCTAAAATTCAAAAGACCTTCAGTTGCCTGAGCCAAAGATGGAAAATCTTATAGAAGAGTGTGGAGGAGAATTTGTTCATCTTAAAGTTAACCCATGCAGGCTGGGGAGTAGGAAAATGAAGGGTTTCTTTTTGTGGCCCTTTACACAGAGAGTTTAAAGAGTGTGAATTAGATGTACGGCCTTGCAGGAAGCCTCCCAGTCTGGTTTCCTCGTGGGTATAGTATATCTTCTGTTTAATTTATCAGGTGGTTGTTTGGATGAAATAATAGGATATGTATGTTTTTAACCCTCTCTATATCAGGAATTGGCGAACTTTTTCTATGACGGGTCAGATAGTAAGTATTTTCAACTTTGAGAACCAGTCTCCATTGCAGCTAGTCAACTTTGCCATTGTGGCAATAGATAAAACAGAAACAAATAGGTATGGCTGCATTCCAATTAAACTATATTGACAGAAACAAATGGTAGCCTGGATTTGGTCTTCAGGGCATCCTAACCCTTCCTATACAATAATGAAAGATGTAAAACACGAAAATACCCAATACTTGTTTACTGCTTCTAGTAAATAACCCCCCATTTGGGAGTCAGCCAGTATGGTCAGTACTTGGCCATCCTTGTAAGCAAAAAGCCTAGATCAGGGGTCGCCAGACTGCAGCTCGCACAAGCCATGTGCAGCTCTTTGGGTACGTTCTGTCTCAAAAGTTTGCCGACCTCTGGAAGAACCAATCCTGTCCCTCACAACAATTTAAAAATTATTCAAGAGCCATAAATATATCATTTACATAATCACCATTATGTGAATAATATCCTCTAAAAATTTTATAAATGAAACTATGATAGTTTTATTTTCATTTTCAGTTTTACTTCAGAGCCACATGTATGGACCCAAAGAGCCTCATGTGCCTCCCGACCCGCAGTTTGCTGACCCCTGGCCTAAGAGAACCATCTCTTTGGGGTTTTTTTAGAGGGCAGTGTCACTGGCCCTCATATGTGGGATCCGAACCAGGGCCTCTGGTGTCCCAAGCCAGCTCTTAACCACCACGCCACTCGGCAGGCCCAAGGGACCATCTCTTTCAATAGAAAACCTTCAGTAGTTTTTAGGTCAACCTTCCCAAATTCTTGTTTGATTCTATAGGAAAATTTAAATTGCATTCATCTTGTATTTATCAGAGGCTTCACTTAAGCCACCTAGTCTCTACAAGAGGCCTTAGCTCTTCTCTAAGAAAGTTTTCCTTTCTTTAAGACAATCAGTTTCCTTTGAGACTTGATGCTCATTGTGGTAGAGAAGGGATGCCAGTATTAAAATAGCTCAGTCAGGTGCAGTCCAGCCACTCATTACCCTCGACAACCCTGGAGTTTTTGGTGGAAGGAAGAGTTGACAAAGAGGGACAGTGGCCATCTTAGTGATAAACCAGTTAAGGTTTCAAGATATAAGGTCAATTCTGATGAAACTGGTGGAGAATCCGACTTACAGAATGTCACTGATATATCCTGGAATGGAATACACCACAATCTTTAGGTTTCCAATAGACAAAAATCACATTAGCTTAATGGAAGGACTAACCCCAGAGAGAGTACAGCATATCAGTTCATAGAGTTTAAGAAGGTAAAGGTTGCTAATCCTGATAGCCTGAAAACTCTGGTATTTCAGATACCATGGTTGGTTCTCTAAGCAGCTGGATTGCTTTAATATTTAGATTGTATCTGATGAGTCAGAAATCCAAAACCATATCCAGTTTCCATAAATATTAAATCCAGAGCAGCCAAAAAATGTATCTGGTGCAGAATTTGCCTTTGCATATATTCCTCGGATAATGAGTTGGATGGTAAGCAGTCATTTAAAGTTTGCCTTTGACTTTCTCTTTCTGCTTTCTCTCAGATTTCTTGCGGCCTTTGATTTCCCCCCATCCCTTAGGCATTCCATACTGAGTCAGTGAGCTTTTTATAATACATAGCCCAACAAGTCAGCAAATAATGTATTTATTCATGTTGTCCCATATTCCAACCATTTATCCAGGGCCGTGGCCCTCCATGACAGGCAGTTTCTAAGATAGCACCCAATGATCCCTGGCCCTTGGCATTCATTCACTCTTGTGCAGTAGCCTTCTTCCCTTGAGTGTGGGCTGCACAGAGTGACAAAGGGATGGGATGTTAGTTCTGAGATTAGGTTACAAAAGATTGTAACTTCTGTCTCGCTCTCTTGCTCACTCACTCTCAGAGAAACCAGCTGCCATGCTGTGAGCTGTCCTTTGGGTAAGCACACCTGGTGAGGCACTGAGGCCCCTCCAACAACCTGGGAGGAATATATAGTCATATATTATTATGTTGCCAGCATACTTACTTGGTTGGGATTAATAAAAAATGTTCACTTTTTTCTCTCCACAAAGACAGTTCACCATCTTGGGGTATGACATCTATAGATGGATGATATACAAGTTAGGCGGGAATGTGTACTGCCCATCAACAAACATGGACACCAGGAAAAGCTGAGAGCCCTTGGAATGATGGTAGTTGTGTCCATCTGCAGTGTGCGAAAGGGGAAGGGTGTTACAGGAGGCTTGCCTTAATGTCAGGATCTAGGAAGGCACAGCCTCTTTTCTGTCCTCTTTCCAGAAAGTGGCAGTGGCCACAGGCCCCAATCATAGCACAGCTGTTACCTTCATATCCACCTATGGCCCAACCATAATTCCAACCATTTACCTGGATCCGAACTGTTCCTGACCCAGTGACGTGGGCTGTATAAGAACAAGAAGCAGGTGAGAAAGGAAGATATCCACAGGATACAGGAGCGCCCGAGGCAAGACTTATGTTCTTGTGCTTTTTTCCCTGAGAAGACAAGAGCTTAACTGGTGACACAGCCTTTGGCCCAGACAGGGAGTGTGGAAGCCATTCCCTTGGGTGTCCATTATGCATATTTGCTACATCCTGAGAGCTTTTTCTTCTCCCACCTGTGGAAAATGACCATTTACACTGGACCATTATCACCTATCCATTGCCACTGTTGTCGGCAACTAACATTTGTTGAACATTAACTTGATCCTGCCTGGGCACACTAACCCTTCAACCTATTCATTAAAGGGAACGGAAATAAGCAGGGACTTGACATTAAGAGATAAGAGCCCAAAAATAAGTCCATTATTGCCAATTCTGAAGCCAGTGCCAACTCCCAATCTACACTGATTGCATTTAATACATATGCCTTTTCTTTTCCTCCCGTATGCTCTTCCATCCCAAGAGGGCCGCTGGCCCCTGCACACACCCACACCCTGTTAAGTCTCCAGGGTAAATGAGTTCCAGATCCGTGGGTAGTGCATGTCACCAAATAGCATATTATTCAGTCTGAGGTTTTTTTTCAAGCACCCAGGTTTAGAAACCATGTAAGTAGAGATTAAGGTAATTAAACATCAAGATTAGGAATGGTATGTGAACAAAAAAGCCGTTATGTACACTTCTTGGATATTGTTGGCAGACGCAAGCCTTTGAACAACTGGAGTCTTCCAGAAGAATGGTAGTGGTGGAAAATGTTATTTCGATGCTATAAGGCTGTGACGTCACTGAAATGGGACATAACTGAAAATTTTGTAGTTCTGGTCCTCAATGGTGTAAACTTATCAGAATCTGGGAATTTTTAAATAGCAAGTAAACAAACACATTTCTCAGCTTCCTTTTCCCCACAAAAACCTATGAGAATG